>CAJDSM010043934.1:5804-24887 GCA_903981925.1 Ostrea lurida
GAGGAGGAGACGAGATGGATACGGAAGGTAAGGTTGTGTCGAGATGGCTTTGGTGCAATTCCAATGATCTTCTTTGCGTCCATTTGTATAAAAGATAATACGATATTGGTTCGTGTATTATACAAGTAAAAGGCTACTCATATTTGGGTTTGTGCCTGTCTATGCATATACTTTGCGTTGTGGTGGTGGTTTCGGGTTAATGATGACAATTAACGATCACGGTTAAGGTGTTGGGCTAAATAACGTTGCTCGGTTTCCCCCCATTTAACTCCTAAGTTCCGAGGCAACAGTCCACGCAGTAGTGAACGCATCGGACAAAGGTACAACAGCTTAGTGTGAAGAGAACTCGTGCCATTGAAGTGACCTTTTGTTAAACTCTCCACGGGCTTTACCAACAGGGGCTCCCATCTCACCCTACTATGATCATATCCTCACTTTTCATAGCGAGTCTGCCTCTATATTATGTGATGCATATCTTTGTAACTGGCACGAAAAGGTTAGTGTTGAAAAATAGCAGCTTTTATGCGTTAAAACATTAATCGTAATACTTTGTCCGTTATTACCTGACTTCAGGTTAAGAATAATTTGTACAATAGAGTTTCTCATTCATGGGATTATGATCTAGAGATTCAAATGGGCAAGACTTTTTAAATTTTTCAATTTGAACATCAACCGCAAATCAACTTTCATTAAACCATTGCTGCAAATGCCACGTAGTCCATAGGATACTGTGTTTCTCTTTAACAGTCAGTTTCGTTTCTTTTTATTTGTTTCGTCCAAAGCACCACTATCTTTCAATCTATGATGCCCCTCCTCCTCATCCTGCAATACCTCCTCCGCTATCATCACTTAGGTGCCAATCTACTACACAACATCACTTGTCACACCATTGTGTGGTCATCAATCCAAAAAAAAAAAAATGAAAAAAAAAGAACAGTCCGAGTTACTAAGCTCCAGCTAACAATGACAGGGAAAATCCCATCAAATATTTCTAGAGTTGATACAAGAACAAATCTCTTCCTAGCCGAGTCATAAGAGACATGTTTGCAGTTCTTAGGTTTGTTATTCAATAATACCGAGAATAACTAGATAAGAGTTTGATTTTTGGCTTGTGCTATATCCTCGCAGTTTGACGCATCTTCTCTTTTCAATGCCTCAACCTGCGGAAACCAAGATTAGGTAACGTGAACGTGTAAGGTGAATAATTTTTTGTTAGTTCATCGAATGGCCATGAGGGATACTACACTCATGCGGAATACGGAGAAGAGCAAGGTGAGGGACCTATATGTTGTCTCTTCGACATGCTGAAAACTATTCTCTTTGTGATAATTTTGTCCAACGCTATTTCATAACTGCTAATGTCGTATAAAGACGAGAGAACATGACGCGGAATTGGATTTCCGGTCGGTTAATGCTTCTCACCTGACGAGCTCATCACCATGCGTCAGATCGCTAAACACCATGATAGCATAGTTGTTGTGCACATCCCCATGACAACTATCAACTCCTTGCATAAAAATAGTTCCTTATAAGTAAAACAGGCGATTATTTCGTCCTAAAAAAGACATAATCCGTATACTTACGCTCTAATCAGGGATTTATCCCTATTCGGGTACGCGAAAATAGATAAAGATGTCTTATAGATCAGTCAGAAGAAAAAGAGTTCCCCAGATAAAACGCATCTAAATTCGCGGCAGTGAGAGCCAGGTTAATTTGAGAGATGACCTATGAAAGATCCGCTTGATGGAAACTACAATTGGGAGCTAAGCTCTCAAATTTTACATTTTGTGCGCCGTTCTTCTCCCAAAGCTCCCGAATTATACCTCGGATGGACCTGCAACCATATGGACCTGATCTAGTATCTTACCCATGCGCTGGAAACCCCCTCCTCGTCGCCCCAACGTTTTACTTTATGTTTTCTTTTTGTTGAATTCAAACCTGGGTGTACTTTAATATGAAGTGATTTTAAACCACTTCAGTTTATGCTGGAACAATAAAATATGAAGAAAGAATGAACCTAATCAAATGTTGAAGCTAGACATTGTACGTTATGTAACGCACGATAGAGGCCCACACAACGTTTGATACCAAGTCATCCTGCCGGATCTCTTCGCTCCCTGACTGCACCCTTGAAAGTTATAGAGGCATACGTCGTGCTTGCCCGTCAGTATCTGACATTTTGGGTGAACCCACTCCCGATGGGAATATACCAAGGACTTTGCTCGTAACGATATTATTGGATTTTTATTTTTTACTTATTTCCCTTGGTTTCTAAAGAGTGATTCTACAATTTATAACTCTCTGCGCCTAAACAAAAAAATCAAGCAGCTTACGGCGGGGCCATTCCCCACCCCCCCAAACCCCACGCACACCAAGTCATCTTATGCACCAGAAAGAAAAATAACATAAAAAACTAAACATACAAGTCACTAACATGCGGGAAAGCAGACAGGGAAGAAGAGAGTGAATTGGCTTACTTATTGGTTTTACCTTTGCTAGTTCGGGCTTCCTGATTCCCTGATAGGTAACTCGCAATTATCCCAGGTCCAAATCTCCGTGTTGACGAGAAGAGCGGAGAAGCCAGGACACTGACATCAATTACATCTCCATCTGACTCCAAAAACCACATAAGTTTCCTAATAATCGTAGTCCTCCAATTGTAGTGGAACGTAATCAGATATTTAATGCTGATCAAGCCATACGAGCAGAATACTGGCGTCTATAACTTTAAATAGAAATCATTTAAGTCACGTTGTACCAACTATATTAATTATGTAGAAAATGAAACGTAACGAACCTCAATACTAGGTCATGAAATAACTCATTGAGAGATTAACGGAAGTTAAGAAGTTGAATGATGGCACACAGATAAATGTCAACCAAATAAGTACAAAGGAGCAATAAATAAAGATGGAAACATGACAACCCGAATAAAGCGAAAACACTAGAAGGAAAACGCTATAAATAATGGATAAACAATAGGTTACAATAAAACACAACAAAATATTTTGCACCAATAATAATAAAGTTAACATTACTAACAATCAGAAAAGTAAGTTCTACGAAGAGACAGAACACAGAATTAAATAGATACAACTGAAAACAAAAACGATCTTGGAAAGAAAAGCACATACAACCTTCCGATTACAAGATTGAAATGCGCAAACGTGGTAGACTAAAAGTTTCGAAACACGGGATTGAAACCCGTGAAGTATGAAATACATCGTGTCAAACAGAGAAGCAAAACATGCATTTTCCTACTTTGAGTGCGACATGTTACGCATCTACAATAACACTAATACATAACCATTATAGGATACTTCCTTATGTGAAGAATACAAAGAAGTAAACTTGAAGAAAAAATAACTGTATAACGAATCACAAAACCCGTATTCACACTTAACATCGGCCGGACATAGCCGTATAGTCGTTAAGAGCCGATGACGATTGAAATAAAACACAAGGTAACGATATTAGAACGTTTATTGTTGTATGTTTTCAAGTTGACCCTTCATTCGTATTTATTTCGAACTAAATAAACGATGGTGAGAAGGCCAATGTTTTTTATCTAAATAGTCATGGGGCGCCTCCAGTATTATACCTCGCTAAATACAATCGCTCCTAGATTTCTTGAACTTACGGCATTGGATATACATCAATTGAGATGCAATACCTATTTTGGATTTAACTAATTTTTCCTTTTTCGTAATTTTAATGGATTACAATCTCGGTAACCTGTCGCGAGAGATATAAATTGTTTACACACCAATTGTAGAAAATTTAAGTATAACAACATAAAGATTATAACAATCTGCATTAGTTGCATTGCTCAATACTGAAATATATTGGTAAATCGATAATTAGGGGTGCGACATATATTAACATAGAGCTAAGATTCTGCGAAATCACATCAGATAAGTAAACATTTAAACACCGCTAGTGAGTCTTTAATAGACTAATCACCTAAAGTTCCAAACTACTAGGGGTTATATAACGAAAGCATATCATAGGTGCACATTAAGAGGAATGAATTATGAACCGGTGTATATTATCAGGCATTTAGGCTGGTAGCATATTAGCTTTGCAGTGGGAAGTAATATGTAACACAAAGCATTATCTCATTGCTAATTTTAAATATCACACGCACGTGCAAATCCAAGCCAGGATGAAGATAGTTGTGGGGTGCGGTCAATGTACATAGACTATCCGGATAGTGTAATGCTATAACAGTGATAGAACTAGTAATTCACGAGCCACACTAACAGGTTAGTGATATTTGATACGCCTTATCAATATACGAGGGTCAATGGTTGGAGATATTTTCTTCTAACAATAAGTTGCTCCCCAAATGGACATCTACTTGGCATAAGTTTATAGTTTTCTTACTAAGGAAGGGGATTAGTGTAAATTATAAAATAGCTTGTTTGAGAAATTAACCCACTAGGAAAGAATACTTTACAACTCTTGGTAGAGTATTTAACAATCTGGCTGTTCAATTAGGAAAGGGAAAATAACTTTAGTTATTGCCTTGTAAGGAATAAAAGTAAAGATGCTCAGTGAGTTAAGATCTAAATTTTTAAGAAATCTAGGCAATGACGCCTTATTGGAGGTTGATATGTCTTGTTATTAGCACTCACTTGTTTTCATAAATATAACTATAGCTATAAACTCTGGATCATCAGGCAGAGCCTGGGTAGCAATAAGTATTAATTCGCTGAGAAGAAGAAAGCACGCGATTGACGAAATGCACGATGTCTGAGTATCTGATATTTATTACGAATATCTCGACAATACACGTATCTTAACGATAAAAGGTATCGTACGTACATGTATTTGAAATCACTCGGGGACTTATTTAAAGTAGTATGTCAATTTCGAGATTATGCTAGTATGTTTTAATCTGAAAGATTGCTAAAATTACGCATTAATATCACTGTAAATAACAATGTTCTTAGGTTCACCACATATCTATCGAGCACATGCTCAAATTCACTATTAGGACGTTTCTTATATTAATAATCTATTCTCACTTTTTCAACTAACAATGTAGTTCGTTTGAAGCGTCAAAGGCACTAACACTGAGTCAGCTTTGGTCTGTCGGCAACAAAAAAATCGGACCATAATTAAGAATCAAAAATTAAAAACAACTAATGGACTTTCGGCCATTTCACTATAAACGTTTGATGTCGCGTTCGGTTTGTTTACTGAGTATATCGGTAGGAATGGAGGGTGATCGTAGAGGGAGGAACATGGGATGTTAAACTAATTCAAGTTTTGAGAAAGAGGTTACGTAATTAGATGTATTAGTCCCCTTCCTTCTAATGCGCTATACCTTAACTATCTCTTTACAGTATTCATCAAGTCAATTTATCCTTTACTTTCCCACACCTATGACATCTTCAGGTTGCACCCAGATACCCCGGTTACGCTACGCCCTAACAAGTTGGTAGGACCTTGGGCACCGTATGATTTAATCATTTCAATCCAAATATTAAAGAAGGATAATCCTCAATTTCCTGAATGGGCCCTTTTGTGCCTTGCGTATTATTGACAAGTTAGTGATGTTTATCATTTGTATGTAAGTCTGGATTCCAGACGATTTTGAATGGCATTTTTACTGTTATGTGAGTGATTGTTGATTTGAACAAATCCTACCAGCACAAGCAAAAATTATAGTATAGTTGGCGACGACAGATGGGGTCGTAGGCATTTTATAGTCAGGTCATTCAACCGTATATATAGATATATCGTTACGCGAGTAACTTATATTAAGCTACGAGAGGGTAAGGGTGAAAACATTAAGAGTTATCTGCGCAATATTACAGAAAGACGAGCATACGAGTTCCTCCGTCATTTATCACTAAAGACTATATTATCTGTACCGCGAGAGCTCTCTAACGAAGATAAAACAGTTACAACATCAAATATATTCGTCAAAATACAGGTATTTAGAATCTAGTGCGCAGGATCCTATTAAATGAACTTCAGGTGATAGATATTTCATAAACAATAAGCCATAGTTCAAAAAAGGCATAATTATAATTAATTGTGCACCGTTTATAACATGATGGATTCAACAATTTCAGTGTGCCGCAACAGATACATATTAAACCATTCTATGAGTCCAGTTGGTTCCATGATTTCGCACGAACACACTTCTTATATCCATTAATTTGACTTGCCTAATATAGGCACTAGTATGTACAATAAACACCATCGCAGTTTTTCCACCTAGAACACCTATATCGATCTTTAATTCGCACACAGATTTTAATTGGAAAACAAACAGCATGGATATTTCTTCCAGATTCAATGTCGCCATTCTTTACACAGATATGTGAGACTGCCGTCACAGCCGACGGATGCCCTACCTGAGGATCGCTTTGTAAGTTTATTGTTTTGCATTTCCACGAGGCATCGATCACGATCCATCCAGGTCCGGATAGACACCAGTACTGGGTAGTTACTTGGTAGTGACGCTGCACAGAGACGCGTCCGAAGGTGCAAATAGTACTCAGACTCAGGTAGTACTGCCATTTAACACTATAGAGGAATTACCAGTTTTGGACTGTGTTTACGTAGTTAGTTTTCCTGTGTTAGATTTTAATCGCTGAATCTCCTCTGCTTCAGCTTTATACACGAACTTTTGAGTGGCAGAAAAGCTGCATACTAAACTAAACAGCGTATACTCAACTATGGGCGCTGCTGCATGAAGTCTGCGACCCCTGCACCGCCACTCCGTAATTGCAAAGTGGATAGTGTTCGAAATAGGATTAGAGAGAGCGCGATGAATGCTGAAGGAACGAGCATTATTATGAGCGAAGTGTTTTGATCCAGGCCGAATTGGGAAGCGAAGAATTGTATAGCCACCGCACGCGAGAGAGTTTGATATTACGAGAGGAGAAATCCATAAACTGTACGCGATCGAAAGCCGGCTTCTGCCTGAACTAAAAGATGACCCTAATAAGCCGGGCCTACTAGGCACATTCCGATTGTTTTGTTCGCTAAAAATCAGGTCTTCTTATAGCATATCCCTCTAATAGTACTGTAGGTTAAATTATTATGATACCAATACCGAGTGCGCCGGCGGGAATCGAGCCATCGGCACCCATGAAGATTGATCATCCAAGCTACCGGCAGGTGTTGTATAAGTTAGTTGACAATCTAGAATAGGGCTAGATCCTTAAGGGTCACGGGGCATGGACGACCTTTGTAATTGAAATTATTCACGCGAGGAAATTATCATTTTTTGCCTAACTCGATAATTCAGGAATGCAATAATTTGGTCTTATTAGGTTAAATACTCATACTACGGGGGTGGGTGAGTTATGTCATACTTTACAAACCATCTGATAAGTAATATGGTATGCACTAATTTTCTGCTGAATCGGGGTCCATAGTTTTTACCCTCTTGAGAGTCTATGACTTGAATATTGAAGAGCTAAATTTTGAATCGCCTCAGCTGCTGATTCTGATTACTTACGGTCGCAGCAACCACTGGGTCTCGCGAGGGTCTCCATTGTGTAGTAACCCAGGAGAGCTATCATATAAGGACCAGACGAACTCATCACAAAAACGCCGGATGTTGAACAGGACAGGATCCTTACAAAGTGACCTAAAACAAATTGTAATTACTTACTGTACCAGGGGAAAGATTCTTCGGCTAGACTCCCGCCGTTTGCGGACATTTTTACAGATCCGTTTTACAGCGCTGGCGGGCATCGATTGGAACTTGTAAAAATTGCCCTAAATCTTGCTCCAATTATACGTTTGTACTACGACAGGCTGACCGAGGTCATCTTTCTTAATGTAAGAATGAGCGATCAGAGAGCATAATGTAAGTGCGAGGATTTATGCATTGACATTTATTACCGTCTTGTTACGAGCGAGATCATTTTTGGATCGGTCAGATTGCGCTCTCTATCGAATAATAATAGTCGGAGAGGAGGACGGAGTGGCAATATGCCTCGTATGATCTTTTGGTATAGTACACAACAAATCTTATAAGAGTGTACCCGCATAATCGTCTCGAACTGTGGACCTTTGAGGTGACAAACTCCAAGTTATAACATTTCAGAGGAGCTGGGGCGCAACCATCGTTTTGTTCCCGGGGTTCTGGTCTATGAATAATCAAAGATCCCTTATTGAGAGTAGCTTGGGCGTTTTTTTATAGGCAAGGTTGGGACATTGGCCCCACTACCTGAGGAGAGCGATGTTAACAATTATCCCCGGCTGCCCCTACGGAAACAAGAGGTGACGCGTAGTTGCGAGACGTTTTATGGGATTCGCAAGTGTCGGGCCGATCCGTACCGCGATTCGTATATCCCATTAATGGCTCACTGCCAACTGAAGTCAAAATTTGAGATCAGCTACCAACATTAGTGTTTCTGTGGAGGGGAACATAAAAATCCGCCCACATATAGTAGACATACGACCCTTTGCGTGTTTCTTTCCTGAGGTCTAGTGGCGTGAGCTGACTAGGGAGGGTCTCATCCATGGTGTATGTTGTTCCATAATAGATCCCAATTATATATTCTATTATACCTACACGTATCCACCCTGGATCTTTATGAGGTCTGTGTATGGTCGGCGTTGGCCTCTCTGTGATTCACTACTACCTCTAGGCTGGGCCCGGTTTTCGGGCTGACTGGCTTCTATCCTGTTATAAGGTCTAACCATAATTATCCGATATACCACTAATCCTTCCATGAATCTTCTGCTTTAATTCTTGATATTGTGCCGGCTTTTTCGACGTGTGGTCCGTGTCTATCTGCTATACAAGTCGGTTCGGCTGAATATGATAACGACTTTACTACTTTAATCAGTGGCCCGGTTTACCCTCCCACATCGCATCGTGACTCCATCTGTCTCTTTCTTGCGTTCTCAGCTGCCTCTAGTTTATGGTGCCGCGAATCGCAGATCCCGCTATGCCTGACGCCGCATACGGCTGACCGGCCAAGTGGTGAGCCGGTGACTGCGGTGACCGCATAGGCGCCTTACCCGCTGAAGTTGTATGGTGGACAGAAGTGTTGCTCTCTTGTTTGTGTGCACGCTTTCCTTCATTATTCACTGGGCGCATCCGATTGTTGCTGTATTGTTATAACGATAGAGCTTTTCCAGGGTCCTGGGTTCCAGTCCATACTCATGATGTCTTTCGGGGCAGAGAACTCTAAGGTGTCGGCTAAGTTATCGGCTTGCTCTAACACTTTGTTGTACTCTGTATTGGTTCCGTTGCTGTTTCAAGACATTCTGGGTTTCTCACAAGCTCACCGTGACTGGTTGAGAAGTTCTCAGAGCATCAACAACATAAGAGCAATGTTACATTGTCGGCCAACTTGTTGCCAACAAATCAGTCACGTGGGGGCTAATGGTGACTTCTTTTAGTCAAAGCAGCAACTGCCGCGATTGGGAACCCACATACATGGACAATCATATCGTGTTCTACTATTGATGTGTATCTGTCTTGTAGTCACAAGAATGGAAGATTTCTATACCTCGTGCACATGTAAGTTGATTACGTGAAGTCCATTCTTTAATTCATCACTATGTTTTCATACTATCTTCCATGTCGTCTTAGTGATCATACATAACTTTGTTTTCCTTCAAAGAATTATCTTTCTTGGCGAATGTTGGGTGCTCTACCGTGCGTCTGAGGCACTAAACAAGGGGTCTGACTGAACCTAGCTGGCTGGTTCTACAGTTATTGGCAGACTTCCTAAAAGTCATTTGACTACAGTCTGATCAATATAACCGCTTTTTCGGCCAATGTACCCCAAATTAACAGTAATAAACCAGTGGTCTGCAGGAGCCGTCTTACCAGAAAGTACGATTATCGTCCTGGGGGCACCAGTTTTGTACATGTGCGGGAAGCAATCAATCTGAGGTATAATTTTTTTGTGATTTGTCTTTTTCTTTACAGGTCCTCTTTATACTTTTCCTTCGTTCGAAAGTCTGAAAGATATTTTGAACCGGCTTTTGCTATCGTGGTACTAACCATTTGTTTTCAGGCTCGTGATCTTAATTATTTAGCCCTCCTACGCCGCTGTGTAAGTTGTAACTGAAAATTTTGTTTGATCATGACTTTGGGGGTGACTTTCCCTGTATTGTATCTATGAAGCTGGAACCAGGACTGCGATTCTGTCAATGATAGCTCATAGACGATGGTATGGGACTTTTCCACAATGCCGTAATATGTTTGTGTTAACCCTAGCGATTTTTGTTTCAATAATAATATACTCTGTCGCTCCAAATTTCTAATTTGTCTTTTTCAAAGGTGATCCCAACATCTAAAGCAATATCCATAACCCTGTTCTATTAATTCAACCACAATACTTAGTAAATTTCTTAACAAAAGTTTTTTGTATCTCTGAGATAGAGAATCCTCATGGGAGAATTTCCAATATCCCGGCCCAAAAATTAAAATAATTGACTCCTTGACGATTTTAATTCTAATGTATGAATTACTACTATTTATTCAATGGATCGCTATGACCTATCGGTAATTTTTAACATTTTACAATAATATTGTCTGATAATAATTTCGGTCACCTCTAAATAGATTCTGTCAGCCTCCACCCAAGAAAAACAGATAGAAAGACCAACGCGTTGTTTGGTTACAACATTGGGATATAAAGGAAAGCGAAAAATCAATTATATAAAATCTATCTAGAGGTAAATCCATTTATTGATCTGTTCACATGCCAGAACCATAGCCAACATAAGCATTATCCTTGCCACCTATTTTATCTAAAGAGGAATAATCTTCACCATCACAGGCAGTCCTAATAAGAATCGCCACCCTTAAATAAAATAATTTATTTGGGAGTAAACAATATGAGGATTATACATTCTTGCAACAGTAAATATTCACTTCAATATCAACTCCTCATTTTGTCACCAGTATTCGTGGCAGCCATAAATATTAACTAGTTCTATAGTTTTTAACATTATCATCAAAGTAAATCTACATAAACTAACCTAACATTTCCATCAATAAATCTTAAATAACAATTTATCTACAGTGGTAATAATTGTGGGTCTATAAATGTACCAATCCACCACCGCCCTTCTACTTTTTATTAACTACCTAAAACTTAAAGAAGTAGCCATTTTATGTCCGAAAATATACGATATAAAGATTCCTAACGTAAGCACCTGCAAACATGATTTATATTATTGAAATGTGTTTCTTGAATCAAAAGTACGGATATTTGTTCACGAGCCAACAAGAGCGAGACAAGAAGTTGCGACACTTACTCGGTGCATTTTTAAAAGCCTCATTGATATCTTAGATGTGGGCGATCCTTCCACTCATAACAATAGCCTAATTAAAATACCTGACAGTGGCAGTACACCCATAGAAAAGCTGACCTTAGAAGAAAAAGAGTATACTTGAAGTGTAAAACAGAAAAGCGAGAATTATGACTAAAGTCGTGGTAAAGAGGAAAAGAAAGAAAAGAAAACCAACTGTATGTCCACACATGTATCGAGGGTAAACTCTTAGAAAAAAGGAATATGTTTTCAAGGTCTTACTAATTACATTAAACAAACCAACCATAACAATCCATAATCAACACATAATTGCATAGTATGAAACTTGGGCAGAAGCTAATTTTTATACAATTAATAACAAAATAGAAAAACCAAATTCAGCACAAATACTACTCAGGACAGAAAATTCGTCCTTAAGGGACAGTACTGGATTTGCATAGTCCATGGACAGGCCAAGGTCGTTTTCCTAGGGAATAGATTTCATTTCAAAGTCCAGAAATTCAAAGTCCATTGTTCTTTAATCATAAGTCATTTGATTACTTTACGCTTTCCGCTCTTGGGAGATGCGCTCCTGACACCGGCAGGGACTTAATCCACGTGCTGTTAACCCACTTGGGCATCCCATATCGGGGGTCTGTCTCTTTACCTCCTGTCGTGTTCGGTTGGTTTGTCTTAGCCCATCCTCATTACTACTTTCACATTTCTATACGTCCGGCTTCAGCCTTCACAATTATACTCTCTACCTTAATCGGAAAACCTTTTTTATCATTGAGATGTCAAACACCGAGTATGTGTAATACTAGGCCATATCACTAGAGAGTTCTGGCCGACACTGTAACATCGTGTTTTTCTAGAACGTAATTCCAATAGTGCCGAAAGAAAAACAGTCAACAACTGTAAGTAGTGTAGCCCCACACGCCCTCCCAGAACCTGCTCATCCATACTGACTCGAACTCACCTCTTGAGGTTCGCAGTCACCAACCAGGACCCTGCTAAAACCGGGCTTACCCACGACAGCCATGTGCCTCACCATAAAAGTGCTCTTGTGCCCGAGGCTGTTACCGGAGAGCGAGCCGTGGTCACACGGTTTTAATTCTCTCTCTTGCCCTGCTTAGCCCGAACAGGCCGGGGTCTCAATAACCTTCACCCCGTGATCCCGTACGTCAAACTTTATAGTCTTAATCCCGTGCTCTGCCGAGCTTTTTAAACCGACAGTCCGGCCTGCCTCTCAGAGGAGTCCTCTCCTGCCCTTCTCTCCCCGTCAACATGCCAACAGGACTGGTGCCGCCGCCAACGGCCGTCGGGGTTCGAACAGCCCGCAAAGCATAGCTTCGGCTGCCGTCCCACCCAAAATTGTCGCTTGAGCCAGCGGCGGATCTCCTCACCAGACCTAATGTGGCGACTCCTGACATCCTAAAACAGACGGGAGGCCGGCCAGGGACACAAATAGGCACCTTTATGCCCATTAACTTACGAAATTACGGGAGGTCAATTTGTTTCTCCCTCCCTCATTACGAGAAAGTGATCCTCTCTTTTCCGCTATCTAGGTCCGATAGGTGCACACCATCTCTCTGCTACCGTTGCTTCTCCTTTCTACTGGTCCCATTTTGCCACATCTTGCTCATTACGTCTTTTTGCATGTGATGTTACCTAGCAAACAATAAGTATCAATGGTAATTAGGTAATTACATATGTGTCGCAACATACTATTCCAACTGCGCGTGTTAATGGCCCGATACACGCCTCAAGAAAGATCTGGAGCCAAAGTGGAGTCTTCCCAATAAGTAAACTGGCACCAGGGGGGAATTTAGTAGAATGCCGAAATCTACGGCCGCGGAACGCCGAGTCTTGATGTCTCCAGGCTTTGCCTCAAAAAAACGACCTGGCTTCCTTACCCATCCCAATCTAGAGCCGTTCAAACAACTTCTTCGTAAGTTCTTGAATGCTGGACGTAACCCAAGGTGTATCTTACTACCTGTCCATCTTGCATCTTGGCTCCCCAGCGGAACGCAGAACCCCTCCCCACCGGGACCGTTCATACATTCCTCATCTCAATAGGGTTTTACAGGGCTTAAGAATTCCAGTCAGTGGTCAGAAAACTGCGAATTTTTGGGCTTTAATTTAGTTATGGATCCCCATACCGACACCCGGATGATTATCCTTTGTTCTCCAAAAACTTCTCTTTTTAATCCCACGCTATTTAATTGACCAAACACTATTCCCTCTTGGTCACTCCATTGACTGGTTGATTTCACAGAAACAGCACAAAAAGCAAATCATTTCTGCCGCCTCTGGACTTACAATAATAGAAAAAGTAACAAAAAGACAGAAGATACGCCCCTGAGCCACCTCATTTTTTGGACGTGTAACTGGGAAACATTACTTTCTTTTTTTTTTTTTCTTTTTGCTTTTTTTTTTTGCGGCATTAGGTGAAAGTTCTATTTCGGTGGTGAATATGCGCCTTCGTCATTTTAATTTGTTTCTCTCTAATTGGTTACTCCAATATTATGAGCCTACATTTTGCTTTATTGTCTACTTATCTATTTTCTTGAAACTGCATGGAGTTTATTCTACTTTTCTTAGCAATATCTCATTTCTTTTTCTTCTTTTAATCATTATTTAGATGTTGTGTTACCTCTCACCTTGTGATGATAAATTTCCAGATTTTTCTTGTAATAATTCGACTAAAGATATGGGAATATCGGATTCTGAACTTGAAGAATCAATGTCACGACTTTGATTTGGTGTTCATTTTTGGCACGTAGAACCCAGATGTACCAAAGCGAATCTCTCTTCCTCCTCTCTCTCGTCTTCTCATCCTCTCTCTCTCTCCTCGTCTCTTCTCTCTCTCTCTCTCTCTCTTTCTCTCCAGCTACCTTTCTCACACTTAAAAGTAAATTTGTACGTAATAATTTTTTATAATAGATTTCTGGCGCTTTAGACTGGAAATTCCCTCAAAAAACACACACTTGATGGGACATGTTGTAATTTTGTATAGCATGCAGAGTTAAATATCTGTAATTACATATGCATAAACTTCCTTCTTCTGAGACCAATGTATTTAAATACACGATCCCTGGGAAAAGGTCCATTTTTCGCAAGGCTTTACTAGAGGAGGTGCACTATGATATTTTTGCGCATTAAGTGAACCACGAACTATGCGTTTGTTCTTATTTCTTTTGTGTGTCTCATTAGTTTCTGCTTGGTCGGGGTAAGACAATATTGTTTTATTTCCATTTAATTTTATTTATCCGCCGAAGTTTATTTTTTTATATAATGTTTTTATCCCAATTTTAAGTAGAGATTTTGGTTTTAGGCCAGAAATCAGAGCTTGATTGAAAGATATAAGAAATGAATCTTATTTTTTTTCGGGTGATGCAGGTATCACCGAATTTTAGACGGTAAAATTCATCAATGCGCGAAGCGCATTGATGAAAAGTTTTACCGTCTAAAATCTCGGTGATAAACTTCTTCACTCCCTGATCATTCCTCAAACACCTAACACAGTCAATAATCACTCATATCTATCATCCAGTCCTTCTTCCAACTCCGTTCATCTCCACACCCTAACACAAGAGATAATAATGCATCATCATACACAGGAAGTATTCACTAATTAATAATTTTTCAGAATGATCTGTCTTCAGGAGAAACTACCGAGTTTGGCGTCTATGTTGTTACAAGAATATCGCTTCAGCCAGAGCGACTGCTCTAGCAGAATATATTAGGCTTGTACAACAGTATTCTGTTTTTAGAGAGAAAACAAATGACAATTAATCGAAACAAATTGTTTCGAAAAACTTCATACAGAAGATATCTTCATCACTCCCACCTGAAGAAAACTGTACTAGCGATCACTTCGCTTATCTCGTAATGCCTCCTAAATTAAGACACCGTTTAGACTTGTCCTGTATCTGAAGCTGATTAGAGACTTCATATTGATCGAATGGACTGGATCAACATCTTCAGTATAATGCTCTAACTTACCATAGGGCCTACACACCTAGGATAGAATAATTACCAAACCACATCATGTCTTTGATGTCCACGACACTCAAATCTCTGACCAGAGGAGTGACCCCCAGCCCTGTTGCCACTAGCAGCAGTCATCAACACCGGACGGGCAACCTGCTCCCGTCCGATTAGAGTAAGGCACTTAGCCGCGTATCCGGGTCCTGCTCCATAAAGTGAAATTAAGCGCATCCGATTCTCTGTGCACATAACTTCTCTGAATGGTAAGCATTACCACTTCCTAATATTTCCCAAGGATGCATTACTTGAGACACAGCCCTTTTCGAAATCGTAGCAAAAATTTGATCTTGGACTCTTGACCAAAATTTTCACAAACTTAACATTGGTCACCACTCTTGAGATGAACAGCATTAGGCTTTCATATAATAACACTTCATTCCTTTATGACCAACTCCCATCCACTAGGTGTGTGCACAATCCAGGGCATCAGGTTCTACAAACACACATCTTGTTTATTTTTATTACCGTATTCACATATACACCATCGCATTAGCCCAAGAGTGCGATGACCAGTCTAGATAATGAGTAATAGGTTCTAGTATCACTATCTTTACTTTGTCACTTTCTGCTACCTCCCTTGCAGGTTGCCATTCAGTACCCTCAAAATACACGTGTATGGTAGAGGTAAACAAACGACATTTGCACTACGAGATCGTTCGCTTACCAGGTAATATAGCCAGAATCCAAAAACCACACAATGATAACGGGTTGTTGAAAAAGGAGAACTGATTTTTCTTCCAAAAACAACGCTCAAACGTAATCGACATGTCTTATGTTGAGTAGTCAAAATTTAAGTAAAAATCGACTGCTAGTTTTTTTTCTCTCAAAAAATTCAGGCCTGATTGATGAACTTAGTTCCAGGGCAACAGTATGAGTAGCTTACTGCACGGAGAGCTACGACTTTGCTGCAAGCAAAGTTTGTTTTTAATACTTTTCTTGAACAAAAAACGTTATGCCAACTGGACAATTAGATTGCAAAAGGACCTTGTCCGCATTATTTTTTCTTAGACGAAGAAGTAGTACTCAATTCTCAACATACCCTCCCAGATTTGAAATACTTTAAATTTTCATAATGTCAACAGTCGTTCCTTCCACTATACCACTGTTTGTGAGCTCTCATCTGTACTGAACTCTGAGAGTACTTATACATTCTTAAACCATCTCAAAATCTGAAACTATCAACGTCAAGAAAAACAATAATATGTAATCTGATTCAAATCGCTGAACCAATTATACTCGTTATTAGCAAACAGTCACAGATATGAGGTAAAATTTACAAGTATAAAGAAATGTAAAACTGCTGCATAGGGAAAAAACCTACTGTATAATATACAGCGTAAGAAAATCCTACAGTACAAACTTATTCCCACAACTGCAACCATTTATATAGTATTAACAGAATCAAATTTTGACAACATACTATAAGCTTAAAAAAAATAATAAACACACGCGGATATTGGACTTTGAGAACACAATATCTGTCTAATCATTATGAATGCAAGTAAGATGGTCCAATTTGCATAGCGCGGTTCAACTGATTACATTTCAGCAGCCTTGAAATAAAGACTTTGAAACTAAAGTTCTCCAGTCCACAGCTATATGTTACTGCCGAGTAGAATACCAAACAACAACATGTTACATAAATAAATCATCAACCTTATACCTGTAATTTATTATGTTATCCATTCTGGTATGCTAGCTGTTATGAACTATCATTGCATAAAAAACGATGCAATATCAAGAAATTGATGTACGCTTGCTGTAACTGTCTATTCCAACTTTTCAGTAACACAACTATTAAAAAATTACAAAACAAATGTGTGTAAAGTATGTCTGTAATAATCATATGATAAGATAACACCCACATGCATAAATATCTTGTTTTCTGATTAGTACGAATGTGTTTAGTCGAACAAAAACGAAGACTGACTTCTGCTGTTTATTACTTTTGCATTGGTTACTATTACCTACAAGCCACAACTGATGTATTACATATATACGTTCATGTTAGTAAATTCACATTCGTACTGAAACTCAAACATATAGATATACCATACTGTGAATCGTATATATTTTAGCGATCTTTGGCGAAGACTACTCATCTGCTAAATTCAAATGACCACCCGCAACAGGAGGCATGCTCTCATGACGGCAAAAGAGGGGGGCGGGATTTGAAAATCCACTAGAAATTAAAGTCGCCGTCAAAGAGTATAGAAAATCAAATTCCGCTAAATGTTATACATGTTAACATGAAATAACCGCTTACAGAGAATATTCAAACTTACATTTCATACCCATTCCTTGATGGTTTAATATTACATGAAGGCCAACTGTATATATTACCTTACCCATAGTTTTAAGTTGCGCACATGCGTACCTACACAAACATCTCGATAGTGGAGAATTATTTTCTGAAAACTACATTTAATTTAACAACCTCTACACAAATCCAACAAAATAAAGTGAAACCGTACATTATTTTACAGAGAGTGATTGCAAAAGCAATGATCAGTTGTATTCTAGTCAGACACGAGAAGATAATTGACGGGAGCGGTTATTTCGCAGATCCGTATAGTAACTGAATAGATCAATAATATTAATCGTCAGACACAAACAAAGTGATCACAGATGTTACAACGTATATGTCTGACACGAGAGAAACAGTATCCCATAACAGCTTGTCACACTTATGACGGATTTCAGAAGTGTCATGGATATCACAGCTCACTAGCATTGACCCGGCACACGCCCCTTCGTACAGTCGCTCTATAAGGAATGCCCGAATGCCCCCGCCCCCTCCACATTACGAGATACTGCCATACCCTTCTTGACCCGGGCTTCAGATTGGGCACCATAGAGGACCACGTGTTGCGGGATCCTGACACACCTATAGATACAAAACATCATAATATCACTTGCTATAATATTAGAACCAATATCCAGTAGCAGAATATTATCTTATTGATAAAGAATAACACTAGACCTCAACAAGGTCCACAGGCCTTAACCGTCACCCGATAACTATTGGACCTCCAGGAAGAATCATATTGCATGTTAAACCTAAATATGGAGTCCTTTTGCCCATGTTTATGATCTTTCCAAAATAGCATTACAACCCTATTTCATTTTTGGAAAAATTAATGTTGATTGTCAAAAAGAACTGCAGTTCAAATAAGTTTAAGTTCAAATCCGCGCGATGCTTTTGGACTTTTTTTACGACATAAAGAACAAAGAGGCACTCCTAAAATGTTCTCCTTATTTACATCAATTCACATCCTAATGTTCGGATGATGATTACGAATCGCCCACTCTTGTGGACATTGTGTTTTTCCTTACCTCTGTTCACATTGGTGACATCACAAGTTGTATGTATCACAATCACCATCGAGTCAAATTTGTTTTTTTTACCCTGTACTACATCATTTAAATTCATATACATCAATTCACATAGCGGTGTTGCGATGATAGGAATCCAACATCTTGTCACATTGTCAATTTTGTTTTTCTTTTCTACTTTGTTTACAGGTCAACATCGTCAACTCGCAATGGTTGGACACATATGATCGCACACTTGTTACCTCTTGTTGCATTTGTTACAATCAACATCTACGCCGATCTCATCTAGTTTAAAACACCTTTTAAGGGAATTGAGAGGGAATCTGTCGATCACGGTATATCTGAACAACAAGTATAAGTCAAAAGAACATTTATCTTAGTTGTTGTCATAAAATTTAAAGATAAGAAAAAATCTACTAATTTTCGGGTGAATATGCAGTTTTA
>CAJDSM010043935.1:6771-27440 GCA_903981925.1 Ostrea lurida
TGAGTTTTTGTGAGCTTTTGGGAGAAGCAAAGCGGAAACGTCACTGGTACAGTCTGTATATACAGGATGCTTTTTCATTGGAGGTAAAAACTCAAATCTGTATTTCAAGATACTAATTTGAATTAGAGCTAAGTTCAGAAAAAATGTGTTGTCTTTATCAACTGTTGCTTTTTGATACACCGAAATAGCAATGAAGTTAAAGGGACATGGGTACGTTTTGAGCTAAATTTTTTATTTGTATTTTTAATGTTTAAAATGTTAACTACGTTACATGTATTTCTAAATGGTCAGCAAAATTTTAATGTCAGTTGTTGAGTTAAAAGTAAGATGCAGCACTCATAATTCTTCGTAATGTAAACAAGGTTCGAGCCATGTTTTATTGCTTTACAGAAAATACTATGCTTAAAACAAAATGAGATGTGAGAAATGCTAGAAACTGTTCACTGGTATTCCGAATGAACTTATCATTCGAAAAATCTGCTTTAAACGGAACGCTTACATGTACTAGCATATTCAATATCGGTAAACAAAAACATGGCACGAGCCTTGTTTACATAGCAAAGCATCTCACTTGTAACTCAACAAATGACTCTCAATTTTTTTTTCATCATTAGAAATAACATAATTAAGCATTTTAAACATTAAAAATACAAATATGAAATTTCGCTCAAAACGTGTCTACATGTATATAATGCCCCTTGGAATAAACATTTAACTGCCTTAGTGAATACATATCTAATTCTACATGTAGTTACTTATAAAACACAGGAAATTCACTTTATACAATTTGGATACCCACTTCCTCTCATACCCGAGGTTAAACTCACGACCTACGAAACCAATTCTTCCAACGGTCTAGGACTCCGGTTCAAATATAAAAACAACCTCATAATCATCTTTCTAGGCTCATGTTTAATGTGACGACAAAAGGAATAGGCCAAACATCGCAATTCATCAGAGTAGTGTTGATAGTGAAAGAACCCGATGGTTATCCTTATAGAGGTGCATGTACAAACAATGCCGTTTTTCATTCAACTTTTCTTCTTCAGACTTTGTGACAGGAACCTTTGTTTTAAAATTTGGAACAAGGATATGCGGGTGTTGTGGTGCTCTGCTATCGGCGATCGGAATTGGTGTTTGCTTCCTAGCGACAGGTCTGGAGTTCCTGGTTATTTTCATAGGGGTCTTGGCAGGTTAGAATTTCTGGTTTTACATCAATCTTTAGATAACGTTTTTTGGTATAAAGTAAATAACGATTGTAGTGTTCAATGTCCTATTGAATTTATTATTCCTTGTTAATTACCCTCCCCTAAGCATCCAGTCGCCAGAACGTGGTTTGAATGAATTGGTTGAATGAATTTATAGCTGTGTACATTGTACTAATATATATTGATTTATCTCCAAAAAGGAATTCTCACAAGAACAAAAACGGAAGGTTTCAAGGACGGTCAGACAACTTGATCAGATAAATTTTATACCTGAAATACAGAACAAAACCAAAGATCAGATTTGGGTATAATGCATGGCTTTAATGAATCAATTAAAACATATAACAGATGCGCCGAGCTTTCCAATAGCTTTTGGCTGCATATCAAAAAGTGAGTTAGAGAACCACACCACCGAAGGACCCTGGAATGACAGTTTCCAAACAGTGAATGGCTTTTCTAGATAGCAAAATTCCGCCACTTGGATTTCAAATAACTGATGTTTACCATTAAGTTGATTTTAATTTGAGTTAGTAAGCAACAAGACATGTCAACAGCATTATTCATGAATTTGAAATCCAACCGCCACAAAAGCGGCAATTTTGCAAACAAAAATTCTGCCCACAAATAGCAGTTGCTGCCAAAGCAACACAACAATCTGCACAAATAGCAGTTGTTGCCAGAGCAACACAAAAATCTGCCACAATTAGCAGTTTGTTGCCAAAGCAACACAAAATTCTGCCACCAATTAGCAGTTGTGCCAGAGCAACACAAAAATTTCTGCCCACAAATTAAGCAGTTTGTTGCAGAGCAAACAATAATTATTGCCAAAATAGCAGATGGTTTGCCAAAGCAACCCAATTTCTGCCCATCAATAGCAGGGTTTGCCAATTTTGCCAAACCAATGAACACAACATAATTGAATTACAGTAGATCCTCGTTATCTCGAACTAATGGACAGGGGAAAAGTTTTAAATATCTGTGGATTTCGAGAGTATACACAGAATACTGGACTACAATCGGTTGACTAAACAAGGTTATTAGAGATGGACCGGTCGAGGAACCAATGAAGTTAAACTGTGTATTAGCACCAGACACTACCCAAATTAATACATTTTCATTAACAGCTGGCTTCAATTTAGCTGTGCAATGTCCCCCAAAATTTACCATTAACCTTCAACGGAAAGGTGAACACCATTCATTGAGAAAACCAAGAGTTGTAGTGAAGCAGTAATTTCGGGGTATTTTACAGATTGCCACAACCATTTTTATGATGAATGTAGCAATGGAGCTAATTAATGCGCTTCGAGCCTTCTCAGCCTCATGTTTGAAAGAGTGTATCTCCAATATAATCTGGGAAGAATGTGAGTCATAGGATACAGGTCTTTTGGCATGATATTTACCTAGGTTCCATTTATGGTATTTTTCATGAACATTTGTTGCCTTCTAAGGCATATTACGAGTACCCAATATCTCATTTACCACCACAATGCAGGACCAACTATTTTTTGGTTGTTTATGAACTTTGTAATAGATCGCTAAATCTGACTTAAAATTCCTTTCCAACGCATACCAGGAAATTCCTTTCCATAACTTGGAAAATCCCCCAGAGAATAGGCCATTTCCAAACCACATCTGAGGCATATTGTTCTTGCTCGCCTTTATGAGTGACGAGCCTACAATCCAAAACAGAACCTGCAAAAATCGACAAGTAACTACATGTGGCATCCTTAAAACTAGTATGACATGGGCCATTTGGGTCTTAGATGTTTTGCAAGCATTTAGACCTCATCTGCCTCTCAGCCCTGGCATCTCAGACTCCTGCACCCCCGACATTAACAAATCCAAAAATATGATGATTGGGAAGAAGTACAAACCATTTAAAATGTCGAGGAAAACTTAGCCAGATGTACAAGTCATTTCTTGATTTCCTTGTCAATTTCGAACTAAATAGTGGGGCTTTGTCACTCCAGACATTAAGCCATATATACGACACGAGAAAACCCTGCCTCTGGTAATGCCTTGCAACAAAAGATAAAGAACCAGCCAGAGACTACAATTGTCTTAAAAGAACTTATATCCCTGTTTATCACATCTTAAAATACTGATTTCTCAATTCCGACACGTTTGTCTTGAGGTATAAATTGTCTGACTGACACTATCCAATACCTAGGCCTAAAAAAAATCAGACAAAGTGGTGAACCTTCAGTTTTATCCTCGGACAATGGGTATTGCCAGTTCCCTCACACATTTCCTGAAATTGAATCCATGAAGGAAAACCAACATTTCACTTGTACTTTGCCTTACCAACAAATTAAAAAATCATCCAAATTTAGTGAATTATGGAAGTGAAATTTGTGTCTATTATACAATGACCAATGTTAAAAAGTTGAAAATTTCAAAACAGAGAACATGAATAGAACAAAACCATTGGTAAGCATTTGTCACATAAAATTGATTTCAAAAGTAAAGCCTTAGCAAACTAAAAATCCTGTTGGAATAACTGGTAGCAATCTAAACGCATTTTTGGAATACCAATTTCGCTAAAAGCGCACCCTGACCTTAAACTCTGAATCAAATTCCACAGCCTTCATCAAATGTTTGAATAATGTACAGTACCATAATTCTGTCATTATGTTATGACTGATAACGAAAGGGCTGGCTTATTCTGAGCTGGGGCCATTTTTTTTGCTGAGCTGAGGTGCTTGGACTTGTGGATTAGATAAACTTTGCGGACTTTATTGTGAGTTGCTCTTCACAATAGACAGAAGAATGCTTGTTGATTACCATTTAGCAATGCATGCAAGAAATTGAACAAGTGGGCCTTTGAGCAATAGCTCTATAATTGAAAAATTCATTATCATTTAGAGATTTTTGGTGATTGCTATCCAATGGCAGATTTTTGGGGGTTGGTTTGGAACTTTGGAAATGAACCATAACATAAGCCCAAAGCCAAGCCATCGATCGAGTCCCATAGATAAATATAGGACTGCGGCTTTTTAAAGTCTAATTTGTATATCATATTCTTTTCCAACCTGGAGACCGAGTAGCCCCTGTTCTTAATAGTACTTAAATACTAGTCATGGGCATGCTTGACTTGGGTGTCGTTTAAGAAATTTGCCATGAAAATCAGATAAGCATCTGTCCATTCTGCAAGGGTTGAATTTGGTTTGACTTTTTGCTTTTGTTTAACTTTTAAGCATTCCCATCCTCTTAATCATAGATTGATGTCGTTCTTCAAAAGTTAGGGTCGGCATGCAAAATTTTCTCAAAATCAATAAATTCCCCATTCCAAATGTTTTCACAAGCCGCCATTGACAAATGTAAGCCCAAATTTCAGAAGCAACACTAATAGCGGATTGGGATTACCAATTTCGGAGCTTTATCATCGTACCGTACCTTGACTTGTTACTTCAGGTGGGTGTTCGTATCCACACTGAGTGTTTCGTCTCCCGCGCCTGCAAACTGATGAACTCCCCCGTCATGCTCCCCGTCGAATTACCAACGTGCTCAATGCTCCCTGTGACTGGCCCGAGTTTGACACAGGCTTCTGTGCGGTTTTCTGTTGCTTGAGCTCTTCGGTTAGTCCTATAGGGCCCTTGGCCTCAAATTTTAGATGCCCAGCAGCTACGGCCGGCCTAGCATTAGCGTGAATTGTCTTTCGCCTGGCGCGCAACATTGTGAAGCTAATCTCTGTGATTTTGTTTTCTGGACCAGCCCGCTTGAAATTTTTCAAGTTCGAAAAGTAGAACATGCGCAAAGATTATGCTTTACGTCAGGTTGAAAGTTTGATGTAAATTAAAACCCCAACACTACAAGCAATTAACTTTCCGGATAACCAGGCAGAATGGCATAAATGATTAGTTTCGAATCTTAGTCGATAACTTTTGTTTATCTTCAATGGATAAAACTTTATTATTTTGCATTCTTTAGGCATTGATTTCTCTTAACGTTTATTGTGTGCATCAACAAGTGTATCCCAAAATTTCTTTGAAAGGAAATTAGGTGTTAATTCTAAGCAATTGTTTCCACTGGCTCAGGTATCGGGGGACTTGGCTTATCCATTTGGATGCTTTCAGTATTTCACGGACATGTACGGACTGGAGAGGTTGCTTACTATCATTCGGAATAGTGTTTAACCAGTTGCGTGCGGACTTATGTCTGGACCAGAACGCGGTAGTTTTAAACTTCAAATAGCCAAGTTTCCAAGAAGGAAATCACGAAAGACATTAATTGAAAACAAACGAACCCAGATATAGCTGTTTTCTAGGTTTCAAAACTTTATTGAGAACCAAGAGTGTTCTTATTGTTTTTGTTTTGCCTTAGCGTTTGCGTTAAACAGCATTCAATACCTTTTTAAATTTTCTTATTGACTACTTTGAAGAGGAGACCTTCTGTTGTGTAGTTATATACTGGAATGAACATTCCGATTTATTCCTGGATGTATGGCACAGAGTCCAAAAATTCCAAAACTAGCAATACCAGCTATGTATTCAGCGTTCGGATTTTGCAGTCTTGTCCTTCTTCCTTTCGTGACTTCATATCTACTTAACGCTATCGTGGTTGGATTGTATGGCATAGCGCTGGGTGGGGTGGTCACAGTTATGTCCATTACCACTATGGAGCTGGTAGGGGACGACAATTATCCCACTGCTTATGGAATGGATTTGGCCTCTATCGGGATAGCTACATGTAATACTGCAGGTGCTCCGATCTCAGGTAAATGTTTGATTCTTATATCAATTGAATTTTCTCTTGGCATCACAGTATTTCGTAATTTCAGAAGTATGTAAGAAATATAATCGACACTTGAAAACAAATAAGTGCCCTTGTAATGATGTCTTTAACTTATATGTCCTGATAAAGTAACTGACACATCGGATAGCTAACTGATAAGTCCTGATAAACTAATGTTTTGTCGTGATAACCAGTCGACATGTTCTGAGAAACTAACCGATATCCTGGTTGGTTTTACGTCCCATGAAGAATTTTTCACCCTTTTTGAGACGTCACTTTTGTAGCTGAAGTACCACAAAAGAAATAGGCTTAGGCTTATGTCCGTAGAAGTGAGGGCACTTTAACGTGCTAACACCTACTGCAACATGGTAGCTTTTAAGATAATATTCGGCAGACCCGGCGTGATTCTCACTTTTAAATACCAAGAGTTTGACGGAGGAGCAAGCACCACCTACGGTATGTTTAGGTCTTCGGTGAAAATGCATAGGTAACGAACACCAATCAGTCTCGACCCAAACAGAATGAAAACAAAAGTTGCGCCAACACGGACCCCTGGATACCTCAGAGGTGGGATCAGGTGTCTGGGAGGAGTAAGCATCCCTATCGACTGCTCACACCCTTCGTGATCCCCTTGTCATATCAAGTACAGGGAGTAATCTGTAGTCAAAATCAGTGTATAAAGAACGGTTTAATAATTGCTATGAAACATGTCAAATAGCAATTGACTTAACGGCAGGTTTACGTTGGTTCGAAAGACAGCAGGGTTATGCTTTTGTCACAGGGGTTCGAACTCGGGAATCTTAACGTCAGAGTGTTCGACACAAACCCTTATGTTGCATGGATTAAATCTCCGTCTGATGCAGTTTTGAAGATAACCGTAAGAGGTGTGCCTTTGTCAGTAGATGACTCTGAGGTTATGAAGCTTTTAGATCAATTCAATCTAGTATTTACTAGTGACCTTAAATACGAAAAAATCCGCCACCCAGTCACACGCAGAATGACAGAAATTCTGAATGGCAATAGGTTTACGGACAGCCGTCTAAGAAACGCAATATGCGATGTATGAATTGTTGAGAGGATACTCACTTTAGAAGAGAATGTAAAAACGAAGAAAGATGCAAAATATGTAAATCTGAGGGACATAACCCAGGTTCGACTGAATGTCAAGCTTACATAGAGTCTAATAAGGATGTGAAAACTAGATCGTTATAACGGCCATAGAATTTGCAAAATGCTGGCTTTAAACGTGACTTTTAAAACCCCTCCAACAACAACATCGTTTTATTATATAGATCTAGTACAGGATTTTTGTATCCCTGATATAAACACAGGCACGCTCACTGTTCACTCGCCCTTAATTATACAGTCATCTGTGTACCTTTCTGGTTTCATTCAAAGTACCTCGCTTTTGTATACAAATAGAGCTTGGGAACAGACGACATCTTGTAATTAAATGCATGGAGAGAAAACAAAAGAGCTTGAGAGCAGACGACATTTTGTAAACAAATGCAAATATCAAGAGAATTAGAATTGGAGGAGAAAACGTTAGAATATTTGGCGAGAAGAATTATGAAAAATCGAATCTAAAACAAGTATTAAGTAGCCCTACACTAAGCACTTGTACTTTTTATAACACACGTCACAAGATGGCGATTTAAATAGCATGTGAAATTGTTATTTCGAGTCGATATCGATTGTCTAACTTCATAGCTCAGTAAGGTAAAGCATTGGTTTGGTAAAACCGCAGGTCCCGAGTTCGAATCTGCCAGGGACTTTTGTTTATATCTAGTTGCAAGAAATTTTTGAAAATCATGTTTTTTGTATTCAAATTCTCATATTTTCCACCTTTTTCGCATGTATAAGTATTATATATTCATCATATCTTTCATAATTAATCATATCTTGCTGTTTTGAGAAACTTTTCCCAGATGTAGTGGGCCACTTAACGGGAGGAATATCGCAAAAAGGCACATCTCTTATTTTTTTATTTTTCTTTTTTTTGTACACCAATAATGCTATCTTATTTGAGAATGTTGTTGATTTCATTACGGGATCTGGGTTAACTACATACTCATGACAAACTTTTCTAAAATCTACCAATTCATTCCGATTTTTCCAATTCTTCTCGCCAATATTCTTAACGTTTTCTCCTCCATTCTAATTCTCTTGATATTTGCATTTGTTTACATGTCGTCTGCTCTCAAGCTCTTTTGTTTTCTCTCCATGCATTTAATTACAAGCATGTCTACTGTTCCAGCCAAGCTCTATTTGTATAACAAAAGCGAGGTATAGTGTTTTGAATGAAACCAGAAAGGTACACAGATGACTGGTATTAATTAAGGGCGAGTGAGAAGTGAGCGTGCCTGTGTTTATATCAGGTGATACAAAAATCCACTGATACCTAGATCTATATAATAAAACGATGTTGTTTGTTGGGGGTTTTAAAAGTCACGTTTAAAGCCAGCATTTTGACAAATTCTATGGCCGTATATAAACGATCTAGTTTTCACATCCTTATTAGACTCTATGTAAGCTTGACATTACAGTCGAACCTGGGTTAGTCCCTCAGATTTACATATTTTTGCACATCTTTCTTCGTTTTTACATTCTCTTCTAAAGTGAGTATCCTCTCAACAATTCCATACTCGCATATTGCGTTTCTTAGACGGCTGTCCGTAAGACCTATTGCCATCAGAATTTCTGTCATTCTCGCGTGTGAACTGGGTGGCGGATTTTTATTCGTAATTTAAGGTCACTAGTAATACTAGATTAGAATTGATCTAAAAGCTTCATAACCTCAGAGTCAGTCTACTTGACAAAGGCACACCTCTTACGGTTATCTTCAAAACTGCATCAGACGGAGATTTTAAATCCATGCACATAAGGGTTTGGTGTCGACCACCTGACGTTAAGATCCCGAGTTCGAACCCCTGTGACAAAAGCATAAACCTGCTGTCTTTCGAACCAACGGTAAACCTGCCGTTAAGTCATATTGCTTATTTGAACATGTTTCATAGCAATTATTAAACCGTGTTTAGTACACTGATTTTGACTACAGATTACTCCCTGTAACTTGATATGACAAGGGGATCACGAAGGGTGTGAGCAGTCGATAGGGATGCTTACTCCTCCAGACCTGATCCACCTCTGAGGTATCACGGGGTCCGTGTTGGCGCAACTTTTGTTTTCATTCTGTTTGGGTCGAGACTGATTGGTGTTCGTTTACCTATGCATTTTCACCGAAGACCTAACATACCCGTAGGTGGGCTTGCTCCTCCGTCAAACTCTTGGTATTTAAAGGAGGAATCACGCCGGGTCTGACCGAATATTATCTTAAAGCCTCCAATGTTGCAGTCAGTGTTATGCAAACGTTAAGTGCCTCACTTCTCGACATAAGCCTAAGCCTATTTCTTTTGTAAGGCTCTTCGCTACACAAGTACGTTCTCAAAACAGGGTGAAAAATCCTTCTCCATGGACGTAAAACAACCAGGATATCGGTTTTCTAGACATGTCGATGGTTATCCACGACAAAACATTTGTTTTATCAGACTTATCAGTTAGCTATCCGATGTTCCAGTTACTTAATCAGACTATAATTTAAGACACTTCATACAAAGGCAACTTATTTGTTTCAAGTTTCGATTATATATTCTTACATACTTCTTGAAAATTAACGAACTCTTATACTGTTGGCCAAAGAAAATTCAATTTGATTAATGAATCAAACATTACCTGAGACTCGGAGCACCTGCAGTATACATGTAGCTATCCCGATAGAGGCAAATCCATTCCATAAAGCAGTGGGATAATTGTCTCCCCTAACCGCTCCATAGTGGTACATGGAGCATAACTGTGACCCACCCCCGCGTAATGCCATACATCCAACCACGATAGCGTTTAAGTAGAATATGAAGTCACGAAAAAGGAAGAAGGACAAGACTGCAACATCCGAACGCTGATACATAGCTGGTTATTGCTAAAGTTTTGGAAATTTTTTTGGACTACTGTGCCATACATCCAGGAATAAATCGGAAAATGTTCATTCCAGTTATAACTACACAACAGAAGGTCTATCGAAACCTTTTCCTCTTCAAAGTAGTCAATAAGAAAATTTAAAAAGGTATTGAATGCTGTTTAACGCAAACGCTAAGGCAAAACAAAAACAATAAGAACACTCTTGGTTCTCAATAAAGTTTTGAAACCTAGAAAACAGCTATATCTGGGTTCGTTTGTTTTCAATTAATGTCTTTCGTGATTTCCTTCTTGGAAACTTGGCTATTTGAAGTTTAAAACTACCGCGTTCTGGTCCAGACATAAGTCCGCACGCAACTGGTTAAACACTATTCCGAATGATAGTAAGCAACCTCTCCAGTCCGTACATGTCCGTGAAATACTGAAAGCATCCAAATGGATAAGCCAAGTCCCCCGATACCTGAGCCAGTGGAAACAATTGCTTAGAATTAACACCTAATTTCCTTTCAAAGAAATTTTGGGATACACTTGTTGATGCACACAATAAACGTTAAGAGAAATCAATGCCTAAAGAATGCAAAATAATAAAGTTTTATCCATTGAAGATAAACAAAAGTTATCGACTAAGATTCGAAACTAATCATTTATGCCATTCTGCCTGGTTATCCGGAAAGTTAATTGCTTGTAGTGTTGGGGTTTTAATTTACATCAAACTTTCAACCTGACGTAAAGCATAATCTTTGCGCATGTTCTACTTTTCGAACTTGAAAAATTTCAAGCGGGCTGGTCCAGAAAACAAAATCACAGAGATTAGCTTCACAATGTTGCGCGCCAGGCGAAAGACAATTCACGCTAATGCTAGGCCGGCCGTAGCTGCTGGGCATCTAAAATTTGAGGCCAAGGGCCCTATAGGACTAACCGAAGAGCTCAAGCAACAGAAAACCGCACAGAAGCCTGTGTCAAACTCGGGCCAGTCACAGGGAGCATTGAGCACGTTGGTAATTCGACGGGGAGCATGACGGGGGAGTTCATCAGTTTGCAGGCGCGGGAGACGAAACACTCAGTGTGGATACGAACACCCACCTGAAGTAACAAGTCAAGGTACGGTACGATGATAAAGCTCCGAAATTGGTAATCCCAATCCGCTATTAGTGTTGCTTCTGAAATTTGGGCTTACATTTGTCAATGGCGGCTTGTGAAAACATTTGGAATGGGGAATTTATTGATTTTGAGAAAATTTTGCATGCCGACCCTAACTTTTGAAGAACGACATCAATCTATGATTAAGAGGATGGGAATGCTTAAAAGTTAAACAAAAGCAAAAAGTCAAACCAAATTCAACCCTTGCAGAATGGACAGATGCTTATCTGATTTTCATGGCAAATTTCTTAAACGACACCCAAGTCAAGCATGCCCATGACTAGTATTTAAGTACTATTAAGAACAGGGGCTACTCGGTCTCCAGGTTGGAAAAGAATATGATATACAAATTAGACTTTAAAAAGCCGCAGTCCTATATTTATCTATGGGACTCGATCGATGGCTTGGCTTTGGGCTTATGTTATGGTTCATTTCCAAAGTTCCAAACCAACCCCCAAAAATCTGCCATTGGATAGCAATCACCAAAAATCTCTAAATGATAATGAATTTTTCAATTATAGAGCTATTGCTCAAAGGCCCACTTGTTCAATTTCTTGCATGCATTGCTAAATGGTAATCAACAAGCATTCTTCTGTCTATTGTGAAGAGCAACTCACAATAAAGTCCGCAAAGTTTATCTAATCCACAAGTCCAAGCACCTCAGCTCAGCAAAAAAAATGGCCCCAGCTCAGAATAAGCCAGCCCTTTCGTTATCAGTCATAACATAATGACAGAATTATGGTACTGTACATTATTCAAACATTTGATGAAGGCTGTGGAATTTGATTCAGAGTTTAAGGTCAGGGTGCGCTTTTAGCGAAATTGGTATTCCAAAAATGCGTTTAGATTGCTACCAGTTATTCCAACAGGATTTTTAGTTTGCTAAGGCTTTACTTTTGAAATCAATTTTATGTGACAAATGCTTACCAATGGTTTTGTTCTATTCATGTTCTCTGTTTTGAAATTTTCAACTTTTTAACATTGGTCATTGTATAATAGACACAAATTTCACTTCCATAATTCACTAAATTTGGATGATTTTTTAATTTGTTGGTAAGGCAAAGTACAAGTGAAATGTTGGTTTTCCTTCATGGATTCAATTTCAGGAAATGTGTGAGGGAACTGGCAATACCCATTGTCCGAGGATAAAACTGAAGGTTCACCACTTTGTCTGATTTTTTTTAGGCCTAGGTATTGGATAGTGTCAGTCAGACAATTTATACCTCAAGACAAACGTGTCGGAATTGAGAAATCAGTATTTTAAGATGTGATAAACAGGGATATAAGTTCTTTTAAGACAATTGTAGTCTCTGGCTGGTTCTTTATCTTTTGTTGCAAGGCATTACCAGAGGCAGGGTTTTCTCGTGTCGTATATATGGCTTAATGTCTGGAGTGACAAAGCCCCACTATTTAGTTCGAAATTGACAAGGAAATCAAGAAATGACTTGTACATCTGGCTAAGTTTTCCTCGACATTTTAAATGGTTTGTACTTCTTCCCAATCATCATATTTTTGGATTTGTTAATGTCGGGGGTGCAGGAGTCTGAGATGCCAGGGCTGAGAGGCAGATGAGGTCTAAATGCTTGCAAAACATCTAAGACCCAAATGGCCCATGTCATACTAGTTTTAAGGATGCCACATGTAGTTACTTGTCGATTTTTGCAGGTTCTGTTTTGGATTGTAGGCTCGTCACTCATAAAGGCGAGCAAGAACAATATGCCTCAGATGTGGTTTGGAAATGGCCTATTCTCTGGGGGATTTTCCAAGTTATGGAAAGGAATTTCCTGGTATGCGTTGGAAAGGAATTTTAAGTCAGATTTAGCGATCTATTACAAAGTTCATAAACAACCAAAAAATAGTTGGTCCTGCATTGTGGTGGTAAATGAGATATTGGGTACTCGTAATATGCCTTAGAAGGCAACAAATGTTCATGAAAAATACCATAAATGGAACCTAGGTAAATATCATGCCAAAAGACCTGTATCCTATGACTCACATTCTTCCCAGATTATATTGGAGATACACTCTTTCAAACATGAGGCTGAGAAGGCTCGAAGCGCATTAATTAGCTCCATTGCTACATTCATCATAAAAATGGTTGTGGCAATCTGTAAAATACCCCGAAATTACTGCTTCACTACAACTCTTGGTTTTCTCAATGAATGGTGTTCACCTTTCCGTTGAAGGTTAATGGTAAATTTTGGGGGACATTGCACAGCTAAATTGAAGCCAGCTGTTAATGAAAATGTATTAATTTGGGTAGTGTCTGGTGCTAATACACAGTTTAACTTCATTGGTTCCTCGACCGGTCCATCTCTAATAACCTTGTTTAGTCAACCGATTGTAGTCCAGTATTCTGTGTATACTCTCGAAATCCACAGATATTTAAAACTTTTCCCCTGTCCATTAGTTCGAGATAACGAGGATCTACTGTAATTCAATTATGTTGTGTTCATTGGTTTGGCAAAATTGGCAAACCCTGCTATTGATGGGCAGAAATTGGGTTGCTTTGGCAAACCATCTGCTATTTTGGCAATAATTATTGTTTGCTCTGCAACAAACTGCTTAATTTGTGGGCAGAAATTTTTGTGTTGCTCTGGCACAACTGCTAATTGGTGGCAGAATTTTGTGTTGCTTTGGCAACAAACTGCTAATTGTGGCAGATTTTTGTGTTGCTCTGGCAACAACTGCTATTTGTGCAGATTGTTGTGTTGCTTTGGCAGCAACTGCTATTTGTGGGCAGAATTTTTGTTTGCAAAATTGCCGCTTTTGTGGCGGTTGGATTTCAAATTCATGAATAATGCTGTTGACATGTCTTGTTGCTTACTAACTCAAATTAAAATCAACTTAATGGTAAACATCAGTTATTTGAAATCCAAGTGGCGGAATTTTGCTATCTAGAAAAGCCATTCACTGTTTGGAAACTGTCATTCCAGGGTCCTTCGGTGGTGTGGTTCTCTAACTCACTTTTTGATATGCAGCCAAAAGCTATTGGAAAGCTCGGCGCATCTGTTATATGTTTTAATTGATTCATTAAAGCCATGCATTATACCCAAATCTGATCTTTGGTTTTGTTCTGTATTTCAGGTATAAAATTTATCTGATCAAGTTGTCTGACCGTCCTTGAAACCTTCCGTTTTTGTTCTTGTGAGAATTCCTTTTTGGAGATAAATCAATATATATTAGTACAATGTACACAGCTATAAATTCATTCAACCAACGTTCTGGCGACTGGATGCTTAGGGGAATGGGTAATTAACAAGGAAATAATAAATTTCAATAGGACATTGAACACTACAAAATCGTTATTTTACTTTATAATTAATACCGGAAAAAAACGTTATCTAAAGATTGATGTAAAACAGAAATTCTAACCTGCCAAGACCCCTATGAAAATAACCCAGGAACTCCAAGACCTGTCCGCTAAGGAAGCACATACACCAATTCCGATCGCCGATAGCAGAGCAAACCACAACACCGCATATCCTTGTTCCAAATTTTAACAAAGGTTTCCCATGTCACAAAGTCTGAAGAAGAAAGTTGATGAGAAAACGGCCATTGTTGTACATGCAACCTCATAAGGATAACCATCGGGTTCTTTCACTATCAAAAACACTACTCTGATGAATGCGAATGTTTTGCCATTTCCCTTTTGTCGTCACATTAAACATGAGCCTAGAAAGATGAATTAATGAGGTTGTTTTTTATATTTGGAAGACCGGAAGTCCTAGACCGTTGGAAGATTGGTTTCGAGGTCGTGAGTTTAACGCTCGGGTATGAAGAGGAAGTGGGGTATCCAAATTGTAAAAGTGAATTCCTGTGTTTTATAAGTAACTACATGTAGAATTAGATATGTATTCACTAAGGCAGTAAATGTTTATTCCAAGGGGCATTAATATACATGTAGACACGTTTGAGCGAAATTTCATATTTGTATTTTTAATGTTTAAAATGCTTAATTATGTTTATTTCTAAATGATGAAAAAAAAAAATTGAGAGTCATTTGTTGAGTTACAAGGAGATGCTTTGCTATGTATAAACAAGGCTCGTGCATGTTTTGTTTACCGATATTGAATATGCCTAGTACATTAAGCGTTCCGTGTTAAAGCAGATTTTTCGATGATAAGTTTCATTCGGAATACCAGTGAACAGTTTCTAGCATTTCTCACATCTCATTTTGTTTTAAGCATAGTATTTTTGTAAAGCAATAAAACATGGCTCGACCTTGTTTACATTACGAGAAGTTATGAGTGCTGCATCTTACTTTAACTCAACAACTGACATTAAAATTTTGCTGACCATTTAGAAATACAATGTAACGTAGTAAACCATTTTAAAACATTAAAAAACAAATAAAAAAATTTAGCTCAAAACGTACCCATGTCCCTTTAATTCTTGCTATTTCGTGTAATCAAAAAGCAACGTTTGATAAAGACAAACACATTTTTTCTAACTTAACGCTCTAATTAAATTATATCTTTGAAAATACAAAGATTTGAGTTTTTACCTCACTAACAATGAAAAAGCATCCTGTATATACAGACTGTACCAGTGACGTTTCCCGCTTGCTTCTCCCAAAAGCTCACAAAAACTCAACAAAGAGGACCGGACAATATTGAAAAGGAAACCCGCCAGTAATGATCATATTAAAACGAACTGCCTCACCACACCCAACCATTTCCTGAATTTTCATGGGAAGTTTTTCTGTTTTCCTCCGGTAATGTAACGCTTCAATTAATGAAAAAATAAATGAAATTGAAAAACAACACACAATTTGCGTATACATGTACATGTATATAGTCCTTAAATGGTATTGAAATCTCGCCTAAATAGCAGGGTCACATTGATTTGAAGCATCCTCGGGTGGTGTAGTTTTAAAAAGTTGTATTGGAGAACAAGTTTTATATTTGAATTATATAAGAAAACCCTTTAAAAAATAGATCTTTTCTTTTAAACACATCCACCTGCATAAACCATTTATAGGTCACGCAGATTTTAAGCTTGTTCAAATCATAGCCCCAACCGGGTAACAAAAGATTTGAATTTGAATACAAAAAGGAAAACGCCTTAAACTATTTTTTCTTTTGAGCATTCATAATGAAAAGAATACACAGGTCACATTAGATTGGGTAGATTGTTCAAACCATGGCCCCGAATGTAATACATGGATCAAAGTCATGATCGGGGAAAATCGTCTTTCCAAGAATACCAGGGCTGTGATTAGTCGTCAATAACCGACTAGTTGCCCCATACAACCTGTCATTGGGTCATGTGCTGTCTGACGTGTGTTTTCATAAGCAATTGTTAAGCCGTTCTTTATATACTTGATTTGGACTACGGATTACTTCGTTTACCTGTTCAAGCAATGGCTCACACGGCGGGTGTGACTGGTTGAACAGGAGATGCCTTATCCTAGGCACCTGATCCCACTCTGGTGTTTTCCAGGGGTCCGTGTTTTGTCCAACTCTTTGTTTTGTATTCTGTTGAGAATTACGAGATTGATCACTGTCGCATCTTCGCCTTGCATGTATCAACCAAAAGGAAAGCGTAATTCTAATTTACAAAATGTATTTAAACATAGTACCTGGGGGAGGGGAAAGCTGAAGGCTAACTTTTGAGGCATGGCAATCATATACGGAAATTAATTTGCATCAAAGAAAAGTAACAATTTTATACCATCCAATTCAATTTCGAACAAAATTACCGACACGAAAATTTTCCCAGCGCTATTCAGAACCGATGATTAGGTGAGAACGAGTTTGCTCCGTAAATGTAAACGTTATTATGCTAGGTGATGTAGAAGTAATATTCAAAACAGTAGAAATAAACCTTTATTAAATAAAAAAAATTTAAAGTGAAATCAAGCGTTCGGTCCTTGAGCAAGCAGGCGTACTAATTTTCATCCCTGTACATTAGACGGGTTATGTGGACGGAGTAACTCAGACAAAATAATGAAATGATCCCGCCAAAAGTGGTTTGTGACGACAGCCATGTCAACAGCGTACATATAGCGGCAACGCCACTTGTGGCATGTATAACAGTAGTTGTGACTAACGGTGAGACAAACGGCTGGACGTCACGAAAGGTCCATTCATCCCGAACAGCATCCAGAATATTGTAACGCCATAGGATGCGAAAGTTCAAATAGAAACCGGATCACTGACGTTATGGTGCAGATGTACAGTGGGGCCAGACAGAGGCTGGATCAATGCTAAAAACTGGAAACGGGTTTCGCTGTCTGACAAGTTAACGTTAGTAAATCGCTGACGAAAAGAGCTCGTGTCGTGTATACATGTATGAACGTGAGAGAGTCAAGTGTCATGGTCTAGACAAATCTAATTAAAATCAGACTTTTGAGACCCGCGCCGTAAACTCTGCGTAAGATCTAATCAAAATAAGATTCCTTTGATCGCGTTACGACACAGAAGTATACGGCGCGGATACATTGTGAAGCCGACAATGAATTTAGATCGTAGTCCTGGGCGCGAAATTAGCATAAATCCTTTGCTCGCAGTTGAATCAGTTTGAATAGAATTAAAATTTCCATATACATGTTGTATTTTTGAACGAAAACTCACCAGCCGGCATTAGTACCATTGCCTATACAGCTGCAAAGAACATGGCTGTAAGTTTAATTCTGGCAGTTCCAATGCGGCCGGCAGCACGACTGTATTGTTGGGAATTTTGGAACGCCAGTTGGACATTTGTGGAAGTACTACAGATGCGACCACTTCTAACCACCAGTCATGGAAAGCAGTCATTTATATTCTAAACTGCTCCTAATAACTTAGAAACAGACGTAAAAGCGGTCATAAAGCAGGCATAGAACTATTCTGAAGTTAACTTAGAGCAAGACCTTAAAGCGGTCATAGAAACTGTTCTAAGTTAAACTTAGCAGTTCTAAATTAACTTAAAACAGACGTCGAGCGGTCAAATAGAAAGAGCGCTATAGCTTTATTTTCCAAAGATTGAACAGCTCTGTGTATATATAACTGACCGCTTTGGAAACTGTCAGTTCATTTTTCAAATTCGCACGTGTCACAGTGTTTCTCTCCCAGGCATGTTTTCGAATGTCGTTGAGCGACAATGCCTCATTTGAAAAAAAAAATTGCGACATCCCAAAAAAATCATACCGACATCTTTATTTTGATAACATCTGTAGCCATTCTCGCTGGTGATAGCAAGCAGATTACCTGTAACGGGACATTGATTGGACACATCGTGTTTGTAAAATAACATGGGAACGCCGGCCTTACACTTCGTATTATCTAAACTCAAGAATTCGTCACGGATGGCTTTCGCTTAGAGCTCATTTCACATGGCTAATCCCCTATACAGCTGTTTTGATATATGAAATTTTGTGTGTTGATGTTATTTTTAACTAAATTTTTAACTTAAAGAGAAGCTCAAATTAACATACTGCCGTAAAATCGGGGCTTGACAGAAAACGTCTCCAAAAACTAACTCAATGTTTGTTTTGGTACAATAATGATCTAAGTGGCCGTAAAATGTGGATAAAGTTTTGTTAGGCCTAAATAGGTTGCAATTAATAACCCTTAGGTAATATGAAAAATGATAAAATTTTAGATGGAAACATGTATCACTTTGCATTGTACACTCCGGAGGATGGCTAACAAAAAAAAACCGCCGGAATATACATGTCCATCAAATGTTGATTTCTTCAAACAAAACGCCACTCGTGTTGAAACGGACCAGGACCTAATCGAATTGGCAGATGAATTCGGATACACAGCCCCAAGACAAAAAAACACCAGGGACAGAGACAATCAGGGTTTGATTCCAAATGGAAAAAGGATTTCCCTGGGTTGAACTTTCAATTGACGGTGCGTTTCTTGAAGTCAATGTCCAACATACAATTGTTTCTTATAATATCTTATATCAAATATTCCATTACACTTTAATTCATGTGACTGGCAATAATATTTATAAAAACATCTCAAGCAAGCTTGCAGCCATATGGGGCTTAGTGTTCCTTCATCTAACTGCAGAAATGTGAAAAGGGATTTTCACATTAAACAGAGGGCCAAACAAAACTGAGAACAGACTCTGCAATAAGACACTTCAGTCACTTCTCATGATTTCAAATGGAAGTCCCCAAACAACTCTTGACTTTGAACTATTGGTAAAGTTGTTGGAGATTTGGAACCAGAAAGAAGAGGAGACTTGTTGGTTTAATGAACTGTGATTTTAATTTTTACATTTGTGTTTCAGAATGTTAAGTTGAAATGTAATTATGTTTAATTGGTAAAAGGTAAGAAGGTAAAAAATAAAGTGCATGTTAAATGAAAAGTTTTCTTTGGAAACAAACAGCAAGGGGTACTGGGTGTGGATGGTGGCAATACTTTTTAAAATACAAATAGACGCGTTTGGCGTCGCAAAAGAATGAATTTCACGTCAAAGATGCAACATGCCTTAATAAATTTTTCTGGGGAGGAAACACTGGGCGTGAATAGCAACTTAAAAAGAAAGTCACCGATTGGCCGTTCCAATCTGTAATAGACCTCCATTTCAATGTCTGTTTTGCGTTTTAATTTAAATTAATATTTTTTATAATCAAATCAGAAACTTGAATGGAGATCAGCGGACGAAAAAATAATTATTAATAATTTCTCTCGGATATTAATATTTAATGTTCAAACTTGTCAATTTTCATTGAAATTGAGGACAAAACTGCGTGATTTTAGTAAAATTCGAAAGGGGCCAAAAAGAAAAAAAAAAACCCGGGGGAAAAAAAAAAAAAACTCAATGCAATGACAACTCTTTTCTAGCAGTCAGGATTCTGAACCCAGAACAGTCCAGGATTCTATCTAAGAGCAGTCCGTAGAACAGTTCTAGAGCAGTCAGCCAGAACTGATTTTTTTTTTTTTTTTTTTTTTTTCTAAGGTTAACTTAGAGCAGTCGGAGACAGTCTAGAGCAGTCAGCAGAAACCGTTGTAATTAAACTTAGAGCGGTCATTAGCAAGACTGTTCTAGAACCTTTTTAAGAGAGATTCGAGGAGGTCGCATTTTGTCATGTAGTTGTAGATAGAATTGCGCTGTTCAAAGGCCATGAGCGCCGAGCACAGGCCTAAATTTTTGTAGCCCTTCTCAGGCAGTGGTGACGACTTCATATGAGTGAAATTTCTCGTCGAGCGAGGGACGTAAAACAACATTATAATCAATCAGAAGCAGTTCGGCAATTCCTCTGATAACGTTCCCAAGGAAATCTTATCTATGTCTGTCCCTATCAATACATGTGTTTAAGGTCAACTGATAAATGAAAGTGTCGACAATGGTAAGATTTCTCCTTCATGATGACATATGGCTTGTTTATGAATGCACGTCGGTTGTTTAAGGATTACTTATCGTTCCCCCTGTAGTCGGGGGTTCACTTGAACTCCGTAAAATCTGTTATTTTTTAAAAGTGTGGCATGATATTGGGCAAATCATTTTTTTTACAATGCAGCGGCGACTTAAGTCGCTCTAATTAGTAGCCCTCAGTATGTGGAAATGGATAAAAAACAAATACTAAAATACACTGAATGATTAAAGTGTCAAATTTTAGGAATATTTTCAAGGGAATTAAGTGTGAATACTTGAAATACATTACTGTGC
>CAJDSM010043936.1:7502-24867 GCA_903981925.1 Ostrea lurida
AGGCAGGAACTATTCCCCGAGGGCTTGCCAATCAAATTGTGAGTGAACTATTTGCCCTTGGGAAATAGTCTAGAAACTACGTATTTACTGGTTGCTACGTTTACCCGCATTTTCTCTTTCGGTATCAGATATGTTACGTAAATATCCCATAACTCTATTTTCCGGTAGTTTACCAAACGACGTTTCGTATAATAATTTACCTATTTTAATACTGGCAATTTGCACAATAGCAAGTTTATTGAGCCACTCGACAGCAACTATTTAGCTATTTCCCGCCTTGGAAATAGTTACTGTCTCTGGGGACAGTAAACTTGTTATTGTATTCATAGCCAGTATATAGGTATACGTAAATAGGTATAATATTTAATTGCTGTGGTAAAATTAAAAAATTATTTCAAAATTAAGAATTATCTCCCTCACTCATAGCTCTGATCCCTCGACGTATTTGGTTCCAGTCTTTCATATTTTTAATTACATGTTTCGTATTTCCAATATGTCGACATGAGCATCACTGAAGAGACATAATTTGTCGAAATGCGCATCTGGTGCATCAAAATTGGTACCGTATAAGATTAAGATTTTATATCCATTACATGATCATACGTGTAAATGGCAGTATCAAAATAATGTAAATAGCATCAAAATTACATTAATGAACACCGAACTCACCCAAAATTGGCTGTATCTAAAAATATATGTACATGTATTTATCAATGCATACATGTACATGTATTTATATTATTAATAAAATGATAATAAATGGGGGGGGGGGGGAATCATTGACTGAAGTTAAAGTTTATTATGTATCTTTTTCGTAGTAATTTTGCATTATATTCTCAAAATTTTTAATTTCACACGTCATATCCTCTTTCTCCGCCAAGTTGAACAGTTGATGCTCCCGCTAGAGTCAAGAGTAAACTTGTGCAACACGTTTTAAACACTAGTGCCATGTTTGCAACTCTAGTTGTTCAATCAAACATGCTCATGATTTCTTATGGGTCAACAGCGATATGCTTCTTATATTACGGTAGTTTTTGGACGAAGACTCCCGCGGACTCGTGATGAGGAGTTGTTTGATTAAAGTCCTTTGCCTCTAAGTATCCACTTTTTAAATATACAGCAACGGGATCTTCAGAATGGATTATTTCATCACAACCACAAGTCTGACCAAATGCCACTTAGTATAACTCTAAATTGCTCGTCTTTTATATTTTTAAACTAAAGTCGCATATCTTATTGTATCGTGTACTTGACTGCACTCCGTACATGTACATGTATATATATTATAATGATTTAATTTTCCTTGTCCATTAACCAATTAACAGATAGATAAAATATACTTGTATATTCTAAAATATAGCCTACCTTAAAACGTTTCAATTACCATAACAAGTGCTTTAAGATGCAGTAAAATTCCTTACATATTTTTGTTGTGAAGATAATGTTTTGAAACCTATATAGTGTACAATTCCAGTACAAACCGGTACTTTGACATGGTTTGTCCATCAGCGTATGGAAAGAAGTAAAACAATGACAGAGTGACATCGGTTTATAGCTGCAAAGATGTCAAACCTCTACTAACACGTTAATATTGGTATATAATATAATCATTAGTGTCGAACGCTTCACCTCAACTGATATTATTTGACATTGCAGGTCCATATTGCGCAAGTAGCGTACCTGTCTGACGTTGTTAGTCAAACAGGTAACAAATCATCGCACCATTTTGCTGAATGATTCGGATTTTTTGTCATAAGTTTTTCTCCATTGACAAATAAGCCAGACAGGTTAGACGTCATTCTGGAGATGACCCCCCTCTATGAATTATCGTAGAAAATAATTAATAAACCGACCGTGTCCTAATTTTGTTTGGAATTAATTTTAGAATTTGGTTACGCATGACGGACGAATGGACTGTCTTTAGGAAAATGATGACGCTGTATAATTGCCACTATTAATATGTTTGTTTGTCACCTGTGCATGTCGTTTATGAAGTGTTGCTGAAGTATTCGGACCTCTGTCGGTACAGTAGAACTTTAGGTAATGTTTTGGATACTGTAGTGAAAAGGTTTAGTGTTTCAAGTATAACAAACTTGCAATGAGCGAAAGCGTCGAAGGCGAGAAATTACCGGTGCAAGATGACCAGGCGGTGAACCAAGAATCCAATATAAGTGAGGTGAGAATAGAGATTACACCACCAGAAGAGGACGATATAGGCGCCACTCGTAAAATTGTGGTCGTCCCTGTAAAGGAAAAAAGGGTATCATACGCTGGCATACCCCCATTGGACAACATCTCGGAAGATGGATCAACTACTTCATCGCGACCAGACCGAAGTCGTAAAGTATCCATCTTTTCCAACCAACTTACTCAACAGCAGCATCGAAAACTGTCTTGTGATCCTTTTTTGCTTGTGAATCAAAGAAAATACTCTGACATTTTAGCACCTGGCAGAAAATTTTCTGGAGTAAACATTCCACCACCTCTCGTTTTACCGAGTCGGAAAGTTTCTATTGAACCGCTAAATCTACCAGGAGTTGCAAAGAAATACTCTGTAATATCGATTGGCTCGGACTTTGACTCTCAAGAGACATTTGAAACTCTTCCCCATGCCGACCACTACCGTCGCGACCTCTTTGAAGTTGTTGGGGAGCTCAGACAAAGGCCTACATTGGATGAACTCCGCGATGACGAACGGGTAAGCAATACTGTAAGGCTTGGGTATGTCTATGGCGTTTTGCAGAATAAAGGACCCTAAAAGAGCAATTTCCTGCCCTTAAAGAACTTTGAGTTTCTTTGAATTGATAACAAACCCTGATTTATTGCTAAACACAGGGAATTACAAGGAATATTATGATAGATATTAAATAAATTCTGCAACCCCCCCCCCCCCCAAAAAAAAAACCCCACCAAAAACACAGATTAAAATCTAATCGTATAATAGATTTGAAAGTATTGTTTATGCCTATGCGTTTAATTGAAGTAATTAGGTATTAGATTTTAGTCACGTTTAAAGGCAGCTTTTCGTAAATTCTATGGTCGTTATAACAATTTAGTTTACCAGTATGACCTTCCATTGAGTCAAATGCTGTTTGATGTGTTTCATAGCCATTGTGAAGCCGTTTTTCACACACTGATTTGACTAAGGATTGTTCCGTTTACCTGATCAAGACTATGGGCTAACTGAGGATGTGACCGGTCAACAGGGGGTGCTTACTCCTCCTAGACACCTGATCCCACCTCTGGTGTGTCCAGGGGTTCGTGTTTGCCCATTTCTTGTTTTTGTATTCTATTTGGGACTTACTAGATTGATCACTATTCGTTATATTTGTCTTCACATCTTTTCATTTAATGTATATTTTTGCTTTTTTAGTTTAAAATATTCCTGTTGAAAGTTGTTTTAGATATGAAATGAACTTGAACTTCATAACCATATTCGAGTTTTATAACTTTCATTGTCAAAAAGAAAACCAAGGAAATCATACAACGATAGCTATACTATGTAGATCAGCGAGACACTGGTTCTTTATTGTAAGGAATACACTGTCAGATGGCCTACTGCACCTTGAAGAAGTTTCCCAAAGCAGCACGAGATGATTTGATCATGAAACATATGATGAACTTTCTTGTCAGAAAGGTGGAAATCATACAGATTTTAGACACCCCCCCCCCCCCCCCTCTCGATTTTCAAAACCTAACATGTATTTCAGTAATACGAACAAAAAAAAAACCTCTGGAGGATGTGGCTATGATATACAATCTGATTCAGATTAATCGAAACAAACGATTTCACAAATCATTTAGATCGCCATCCTGTGACGTTGTGTCATAAAGAGTATAATCAGCTACCTTAATTTAATTCCCAGGAGTGTAATATGCAATGAATGTGTCTGTACGTCGGGGTTTGTTTTCTCACTTTGCACACCTGAGTAATTTATCTTATTTGCCTTGGCCATGATTTGGACTTTATTAAGAGAACAGACCAAAACAATACTTGAGAAGTAACCAAAACTACGCACAGAGATGTGTAAGGTCATAATTAGGAAAGGAATCATATCGTAAATGTACGCGCTTTGCCATATTAATTAGTTATAGTGCATTGCACTGCACAAAGAGGATAAAGTAATGGTCCTGCAATAATATTGATGGGTTTTGCATAATATGTAGCGTGTCTGACGAGCAAGGAACGGTGAATTTATAATGTTGGTGTGCATGCGGTTATATAATTTGTTTTGAAACTTTCATAATTCAAATTGCATGCTGAACAATTTAAAGGTGTGTTTTTTCCAAAAAATCTACCGACGTAGATGTGTATGTACCATGGATTTGCGCGATGTAAATGTGGTTCAAGGGTCGAATTTCTCTTTCAAGCAATAATATGCCAATATTCAAAGGTGATATTCAGTTGTTAATTACACAATCTCAAAGGTGACCTATGTATGCTTATCTCCGTCATTTCCATACTTTGAATTCTGACAACCAGTTTGTCCACGCACATCTGTCTACAAATGCATTTGATAAATCGTTTTCACACTAGGCAGCGGATCTTTGACCGTACACAAAAACTTCAAAGTTGGATTATGATAAATTAAGGTACATTTATATGTTCATCGCAATGCTGCGAGTGTCGGCTATATGTCGTCGAGACTGATGTGATAATTGACGCAAATAATGTATAAAAATACAGATGTGTTTCATTGTTGATAAAACCTGAAAATGAAATTAATGAAATCCTCCTCTCTTGATGGATAAAACAGCGCAGCACTTCTCACAATTATAAAACATGTTCACATCACAATTATCGTGGAAATTCTTGTAACCATTTAGATATATTGTCTTCAGGTATAATACATGTTGGTCGTGAAGATCGACTAAGCTTTCTTAATTATGTTTGGAATTTTTAAACTAGGGAACTTTAATTACAGGAGAATGTAGTTTCATTGAAAACAATGACGTTTTAAAAGATTTTTTTGTTTCCAGTTGAGCAAAGTCACGGATCGTTAGTAAAATAAACTATGAAAATAAGTAGTAACCAAGAAAAGGAATACAGCAAAGTATATTTTCATTATATTTTTTTGGTATCCATTTTAGATATCTTAGCATTGCTTAAGATTAAATTGAGAAACACCTCAGCTTTATTATGTCGTTATACACCTTATATCACCAGCTGTATTATATTAAAAAGGCAAAAAATTTAAGACATGTGACAGAAATGGTGATCAAGAAGCAAAACATGAAAATCATCAAGGAAATATCTTTGGTTCTGGGTTGTAAATACAAGTGGGAAATACGTTCATACATAATATGTATGCTGCAGATTAGGACAGAAGTTTGCAATAAATCACAATTAAATACACAATTTTTTCCTGCATTGATAGAAATGCAAGGTCATTTGGAAAGATTGACTTTGTACATGTACTATGACACGAAAACAAGAACCGCGACACCCGTTCTTCTGTATTGCCAAATGATTGCTTTAACTTTGTTATCGTCAACGTAGTAATGTACCACTCTCAGCTGCTTATGGTGTGTCGATTCGATACACAAGAGCATGTCATGCGTATGAGGACTTTTTAAAGCGAGGACAACAACTACTAACAAAAAAATTGATGTTGTAGGGTTATAACTAATCTCGTTTAAAGTAATTATTTCGCAAATTCTACGGTCGCTATAATGACAATGTTTGCGATTACAAATTATCATTAAGTGATATGTTGACTGATTTGTTCCATACTCTTTGTAAGACTTTACGTACTAGATTTGACGACGGATAATCTAATCCCGTTTACTTTATTTCGCCTAAGGGCTCACGGCGGGAGTGACCAGTCAGCAGAGGATGCTTACTCCTCATGGCACCTGACCCTTCTTTTGCTTTTGTCGGAGGTCTGTGTTACTTTGTATTTGGTTTTTGGAGAGGGATTGTGATTACGTTTAATAAATTGTTAATTTCGCCAATTTATATTGTACTAAATAATGAAGTGGGGTTTTTTAACAGTAAACTGTCCAATAATAGGATATATGGTATAGAATAGGTTCTCAAGATATTGAGCTACCAATATTTTCCTATGTCCAGAACGATTGAACCTTGACCTTCCATGATGTGACTTCAAAATTTACTTTTTCAAATGTACCGGTGTAACATTTTGATGACATTAAAGCAAAGGGTTCTCAAGATATTGAGCGGACAATATATTTCTATGTCCAGAATGATTTATCATTCTAATGTACCAAGTTGTTTTTCAAGCAAATGATTTTTAAGATATTAAAAGTACCCAAGACTTGGTCTACAGACCAACCGACAGGTGCAAAACAATATGTCCGTCTCATTCAAAGCGGGCGCATAAAAAATGAAAATATCCAAATGTGTAAGTACAGCTGTGTTACACGAGTTTAAATTTGATCCGCCTATTCATTGTCTGAACGCGAGAAAATAAATCGTAACTGATGTAATAGGTACATTATGGCGTCATATTTGGCGTCGGTGTTTAGCAAAATAGCCGGTATATTGGAGGTAGAGAAAATATGGTTTACATGCTGAACGACGTGAACTTGGATAAACGAGATTCAAACTGGCGAAATACAAGTCCTCGTGCAAGCATTCGAATCGATGCCATTGTCACCAGAATATTCAAGTTCCATAATCATGGTTCAATTTTTCATTAGTTCTATGCATTTTCGTTTAAAACATGCATATGTTGCTTATAGGGAGAGATCTAGAAGGACTTTAAAGTTGCCCGAATGGTAATATTGGGGGGGGGGGGGGGGGCTGTCGTAACTTCCCAAAACGTTTCAACCTCGTCATCAAATTAAAAAATAGAATAGACCGTGTGTGATCAACTACACCGACTCAAATGATTGATTTGAGAAATCAATAATGGAAATAGTATATAATGTTAATATTGTGAATAACTATACACACACGGAGGGGAATGTGATATAAGGAATCTCCTGTGGTTCTGGGATAAAACAAAACCCCATACAACTAAGATAATACATAAACGATGGGAGATCCTTTATATAATTATATCAAATTAATGCAACATATTTGTTATTCAAATGCAATTGAATCGGACTTCCTATTCTTGAAATAGTATTTTACACTTGCTGATAGATCAGACTGTTCTAGACAAATCGTACTGAAATAATTAACCCCAATTGGAAACTCGGTACATGAACCTTATTCACCACAAATTATATTGGATATTCGCTCTCATTATTATCACAGTTAGGAAATAAATTGTCAGAATATATTTCAATATTGACATACATTTTCTCATTGTTTTATGAAATCGGAATTTGATAAGTCAGTAATATGATAACTACATAACGAATGGACCTCGATCTGATCGCCATACAGCGCTATATAATTCACAAGATAGGTGTTGAGGTGTATGATTTATTTCCACCACTGGACCATGGGAGGTGTTTACGTTTATGACCACTGACGATATCCATAAATCTACCAAAGGATTGTCAAAGTCCCCACCTGACATTGCAGATTTATGTTCCAAGTTTCACCGTTGTTGGGAAAACATAATTATTTTCATGATGAAACTTATTAATTTATGAATTTCGAAATCTTTATCAAAATGAATTAATCATGGTAGGTACATCATATTCTTTTCTTTGAAAAAGACGCTCATTTCTTGTTTGGCTGTATTTTGCATTTATAAAAGTTGAAGATAATGAACAGTGATTAATTACCTCCGCCAAAGAGGTTATAAAATTATAAGGCATTTATTTATTTGTAGATTTATTTGGCTGTTAGCAACCTCATACAAAATTTAATTACCAGGACCCAATTGCACGAAAGTTAGTGTTAGGATTTACATGCCCCTTACTTTCCATGAGGTAACCCCCCCCCCCAACTCCCCAACCCGCCTCACCTAACCTTCGTGCAACTGGGTCCAGATCGCTTTGAAAATTGGTACACATATATATTTTGGTCTAAGGATGTCCCCAATAAATTGTGGTGGCGAACTGGTTCTAAATCCGGGATCCAGAAGACTTGAATGTAGCTATGGTGGAGGTAAAAATCTTATATTATATCCGATCAAGAGTACAAAATGAAGAGGAGAGCAAACATGGACCCCTGAACATACATGTACCAGAGTTGGGACCAGGTACCCAGGAGGAATAAGGACCCCTGTTGACCGTTCTCATGCCTTGCGCCCTCTATCTTGATTGAATAATTGGGGTAATCTGTACTCTGTAGTCCAAAGCAGTATGTAAACAATTGGTCAAAATACTTGAGACAACATTGGGGCTAACAACAGGTTTTATTTGCAAATAAAAACAACGATAGAATGTACAAAATGGTGACTTCAAACAAGACAATATTGAAGCCATGAAAATATCAATTGATTTGCCAATAGCGTACGTCGATTTAAAATTTGATCATACGCAGAACATGCTTTGGCGTATCGAATCAATCTCGAGACATCATATGCAAGTAATAATTTTAAATTAATATTGCTTGAGAGACACAGACAACATATGCAAATTACTTCTTGAATGTGGGATATATAAGATGGGGAATCTGAAGTCGGCCCGTTTGTCTTGAAGTTGAGTTGTGAGGTTTAATGTTCACCTCTGTTTGTAAATATTAATATGAGAAAGAAATTGTGGACATATACTAAACATTAATCCATACATGGATATACATGTAAGATAATCATAGTGAATTTGGAATTAAATTCAGACATTGGGATATATCCCAGTGAATTCGAAATAGAAAGACACCAAAGAGTCTTCTGAGATTTTTTTCTGAGTTCTTACCTAGATTTTTTTTTATTGAACATAGACATTAACGAAAAACTAACTCATCTTTTTGACAAACGCGGTGATTGCAGCTTCTTCGTTGTCAACTTTCCTTATGCAATATTCCATCATCACCTGCTCATGGTGTTTATAAAAAGGCGAAGGTAACGAACAGTGATCAATCGTAAAGTCTCAGAGAGAACACAAAACAAGAGTTTGGCAAACATGGACCTCTGGATAGATCAGAGGTGGGACCAGGTGTTTAGAGGATCAAACTTCCCCTGGCATTTGGTCACACCCACCGTGAACCCACTGTCTTGATCAGGTAGATGGTGAAATTCTTAGTAAAAATCAATGTATATAGAACGGCTTAATGATTGCTATGCAACAGTCGTCAGACAGCATTTGACCTAGTGACAGGTTGTATGGCAGGCTAGGTCGTTTAAACGACCACAGAATTTGCGAATTTTTGCTGATTTTATGACACTCAGCTGAATTGAGACACAAGTGCTTCTTTTTAAATCGAGCCAGGCTAGACAAACCAGTTGATGCTAATGCACTGTTTACGTCGGCTGGAGTTTCATATATTTTTCTCGCGTTAAATGAACACAGTATCATAATGTAATAAGCGATTGGCTTCTTTTGGACTTATGTTCTTGGTCAACAAACACCTAACCATGTCCATGTAGTCATGAGTAGACTGAAGCGTCATGCACCCCGAAGCAAATAACCGCCATGTCTGTCCGTCCTTCCGCGCCGACATCTCGTAAACCAAAATTGGTCGTAAAAATGTCATTTGTGGACCAAGGTCATTTTGAATAGGTCAAGGTCACTCAGAAATATACATCAGAAATAGGGAAAAGGTTCCTTAATTTAACAGTCATTGGACAAGTATTTATTAAGTAAATGCCTTTCAGTATGTGTGTCAGAATATCAGATGGCATTAACATTCCTGATTATTTGATAATACTGAATATCACTTTCCATTAATGTCATTGTTATGAATGTTGCACGTAGATTCGATTGATTTCAGCGTTGCAAATTTACGTACCATTATTATTTTTATATTAAGTTCAATATTCTTTATATAAATATTGATAACTGACATATATTATCTTAAAAATTTTGTAAAGAGATTCTTTTTTCCGTTATGAGAGATAAAAACATATTTTTTTCTAACCGTGCCATATTGCTATTTGTGCATGTGGTTCTTCAGTTTACTTCTAAAGAGAGAAAAAGGCAGCAGGGATTTCTGATACCAAACCAGCTGATGCTCGCATAAAGCTTTAAAGTCTGGATTTAGAATGTATCCTTTGTTACACAATTTCCTGATTAGATAAAAGTGATTTAGTTATCATCCTGCACGAATTAGTAATCGACAAAGAAATCAATGTAGAGGTAGGATCTCAATGATACTCTCTCTCTCTCTCTCTCTCTCTCTCTCTCTCTCTCTCTCTCTCTCTCTCTATATATATATATATATATATATATATATTGGTGGACAATTCATGGGCTTTTACTGAGTCACAATAGTCCGTACGTACATGTACAGTAACACTGCTGCAGAACATGTGTGCACTCATAGAAGTGCATATAATTTACAAGTTAAAAACGTAATCGACATATCAGGGAATATGCCCGCCATCGGTCGTTGCGCGTAAGCAACACCAACAAGATCATTCCGCTTTACCGTGTAGCTACCGAGATCTATAATTATCAAATTTTCTGGATGACCTCTTCCTTCCTCGATCAGAATAAAAGAAAGTATTGCACATGGAAAAGAAACGAAGCGATAAAACAGCACTGTTTCCAAAACAAGCAAACAATTGGAGATCAAACTTTATACCTCACCTCAGTCTCCAGACAGACACGATCGTAGAGGAGACATGGTGGATGATCTTCCAGCAAATTATTGCCATCCGGCCATGTCCTCCGCCTTGGGGTGTTCATATGTGTCCATTCATCCAGCACTTCCGGTCTCCGCCCCTGCTGCCCTCCAGTGACCCGTGGGGATCCGGGTTAAAATTGGTACTCAGCATCCCCTTGCGTGTCGTAAGAGGCGACTGAATGGGGCGGTCATTCGGATGAGACCGAAAAAACAGCAGGTGTGGCACGATAAAGAGCTTATAGAAAACTTCAAGTCACGAATTTCTAAAAATGACTGCATCACACAAATATGATTTCCTCACCTTTATACAACAATCCACGATAATTAAATCTAGGCTGTTTCAGAATAATTGTAATTGCTTTGAACAAAACGCACCGAAAATACCATTTCTGTCATTTGGAAACCAAGATACATATTTTGTCAGGAAACCACTCTGATGCCCACACAAGTACTCTGAAGAAGAATTAAGGCAGCTTGGGTTTCTTAATAGATAATTATTTATGTAGTCTATTTGGAGACCATGTTTCCAACAATCTGTTGGTATTACCTATATGGCACTAATTGTTGCCCCCTTTAATTGGGCAGACCTTATTTTTATATTCATAACGAAGCAGATCTTGTTTCAGAAACTGTTACGGGAGTAAAAACAAAAAACTTCCCGTGTTCCTTCAACATTTACTTCATAGGAGTATATAAGACGATGTCTTATCAAGTTAACCAATCATAATTTTCACAAATTAGTCCATTTGATTTATCCTGACGAACTTGAAATAAGGACACCACAGAAATCTGACAGATGGGCTCAATACTTTGGATATTTTACTTAAGTATTGACTCTAATGGAGGACTGACAACTAAATTATAGATAAACGTGATGACTTGACTTTGCATTGTAACTTTCCTTTTGTTGTGTAGTAATGCACCACTTGTCACCTGCTTATGGTGTGTATGTCTCTCGAGTTGATTCATACGCAAGGGCGTCCAATGCGTATGATGATTTTTTAAAGCGAGGCCCAACTACTTAACCAAAAAGTTTAATGTTGCAGGGTATAATTAACAAATTACGGTTAAAGTAATCATTTCGCAATTCTACTCGCTTTATAATGACCCTTGTTTCGGATTACACAAATCACCCCTAATCAATATGTGTTTTTGAGGACTGATTTGTTCATACCCTTTGTAGACTGCATTCATACTAGATTTGGACACGGGTAACCCCGTTTACTTGTTCGACTACAGGTCACGGGGGCGGTATTTGACCGGTCAGCACGGGGATGCTTACTCCTCCATGCACCTGATCCTGCCTTGCCTTCGTCGAAGGTCCGTGTGTGTCCCACACTCGATTTTGTATGTGTTTGTCTTGGACTATTGATACGTTTGATACTTTTTACTTCGTCCATTTTATATCCATCCCTGCCTCAAAGGCCCTGAGTGCCGAGCAGAGCCTAAATTTTCGCAGCCCTGGTTCCTCACCGGCATTGGTGACGTCTTCATATGGAGTGAAAAATGCGCAAGTAGCCGGCTGAAGCACTTCGCTTCACAGTCTGGATTCTTTTGGAAAGAATGTTCTGCTGTTATCGTCCAACTCCCACTCCACTTATAGGTGATGGAAACCGAACCAGCGATCTTTGATTAAATTTGATCATTGAACTTTATAACACACCGCCCAATCATGTCAGATGTACATGATAGTGTAATAAATGCTGACATATCTGCTTCATTATGTTGGATATTTTACTTAACATTGACTCTAATGGCCGACAGTATACTATGATAGCGTATGACTTAACTTTGCAATGTCAACTTTCCCTTTCTATGTAGTATTTACCACTATCACTGCTCATAGTTGTGTGAGTCGTCCCCAGTTACGGGAGATACATGCACTGCAGTAAAGGACATTTTTAAAGCACTGGTAGGAGGGCCAACTACTAACCATGAGAGTAACGTTATGGGTTCGGGGGAGGGTAGCAACTATCTTTTTAAAAAAAAAAGGCGAAGTAAGAACAAAGTTATGAAACGTAATCATAGTCCAAAAAACACAATACAAAATCGAGTTTGGGCAAACACGGACCATTCGACGAACAGCGAAGCAGGATCAGGCTGCCATGGAGGAGTAAGCATGCCTCTGCTGACCGTCACACCCGCCGTGGAGCCTGTAGTCGAAACCCAAAGTAACGGTTACCCGTCGTCAAATCTACGTATGAAAATGACATCTAAACAAAGTAGGAAACAATCAGTCAACTATGACTTAGTATACTCTGTTAATGCAATCAAACAAGGTCATTATAGCGACCGTAGAATTTGCGAAATGATGACTTAAACGAAGATTTCGTTATAACCCTGCACATCAACTATTTTGGTTAGTAGTTGAGCCTCGCTTTAAAAATCCATCATACGCATTGGCATTGCCCTTGCCGTATCGAATCAACTGAGGAGGACATACACACCAGGAAGCAGGTGATATGGTACATTACGACACAAAAAAAGGAAGAGTTGACAAATGCAAAGTCAGAATCATCGCGTATTATCATATAATGTAGTTGTCAGTCGGCCATAGAGTCTAGATATTAAGTTAAAATAATCCAAATTATGAAGCCACATCTGTCAGATTCGTGGTGTCCCTTTTTATTTTCAAGTCGTCTTGAAATCAACATGGACATAATTGTGAAAGATGATGTATTGATAGACATCTCGTCTATATCTATAATATAGGTGAAGGACACGGCAAGTTTTTTGTTTTTAAAAGATTAGATAGTGGTCATCTGATGTCTAACTTGGTCTTGATAGCATTCGAATGGTCTTCTGTGGGTAAGATGGGAGCACGTGGGTAAATGATGGTCACATGATTGTTATATTTTCACTCATATCGAGGTGTCACTAGCTATAGGTTCAGATCAATACTTAGCGCCCAGGGCCGCCCTTTTTAGTGTCATATCCGAAAGACACGTGGTTTTCACCTCTAAATACAGAGTGTTTGGCGAAGGAGCAATCACTATTTGAGGAAATTACTCCAGTGAAATTGCTGATTTGGCAGACGATACTTGTAAAACATAAAGGTTATTACTATGTACATGTACATGCGCTCAAGTATATTTATCGTAGACTACAATCATGTAATTGATGAGATCTCACGTATTTAAAATGTTACAACTTTTAGGTAATGTATTCAATGCAAACATAAAAATAGTTGATTTATTCTTTTAAAGTCGGCGCTGATAAAAACGTGGTGCACTTTGAAAGGTAACAGCTTTGTCGCCATAGCTGTTAATTTGCATTATAGAAACATCAAGTGCCATTAGTCAATTATTCACGTATGAGAACATTATAATGCATGTAGTTGTACAGCTCTGGGCAAATAAGATATGCAAACATTCTGTTTCTAATTACAAAGAGCTTAACGAAGAATTTATAGCATGCGTTCTTAACGTAGTAAAATTCATGGTATGGTATACGTCACTGGTGTAACAAGTCTTAAACAATTCAGTTGATAACAAACAAGACAATTTTGATGCCAAAATCATCAAATCGCCCGCTACTAAATATTCTAAGCTATCTTCATAGAAATATGCAGAAACGACCAGCATTCCCTCGTGTCTTACCGGTACATTTTTTCCCACGACCTCTTAAATCCGCCCATGCTTACGGCAAAACTAATTTAAAATGTTTTAACCTGGAAGCTTACATAATGGTGAGTATAAGAAATGAATCTTATTATTTTTCGGGTTGATGCAGGTATTAATCCAAGAATTTTTCTAGACGGTAAAACTACATCAATGCGCCGTTTTTGATTTGAAAAGTTCTGTAGCGTTCTTAAAATCTCGAGTGATAGCCTTGCCATGAGCACCCGAAAAAAATAAGAAGATTTATTATCTTATCATTTAATTTTAAAATTACAACAACAAAATAATGTACATTAGACTTTACTTGTTCAGGTACGTGATCGAAAAATCACTTCAATTCTTAAAAGGTGTTTTAACCAATGAGAATCGGCGCTAGGTGATCACGTGAAATAAAATTAAATGATATGCAAATGAAGCAAATACCGGGTATGATTATCAGAGATTGCAGAAATCGATGTGATGTAAACACCTGTGTCACGTGATGATGGCGATGTCATTTGCTGGACTCGCTACACTACCCAGCAACTCTGATTTGCACGTTGAAGGTTTAAACAAAGCAATATAATATAAATACATGTTGAATAACCCATAATGAGCTACTTCTATATTTTACACTCTGCCATTTGGGGAGTACTTATAGTTCATAATATCCCTTTTAAAGTGAATAAGAAAGAATGTATTGATTGTGCACAGTTACCTGTATCTTTTTTAAATCTTTTCAATTAGAACTTTTATATAGTCATATTATTGATAAAGAATCACTCTGTGAGAACCCCCCCCCCCCCCCGGGGGGGGGGGTTGCTTCAAAACCTATGACTTTTAGGGTACAGGAGCGTCCCATGCTGAGATTTTCAAACACTCCACTACTTACCCAATAAAATATACATTCATTATTGATTGAAACCGAATTACCCATTTCATATACTTTTCATTGAAAATTCGACCCTAATCATATTTATATGACCTGTTTCATGTCTCCATAGTTGCAGACGTCCATGGCAAGTAAGTGCATTTTGGTTACATATATCACCCCGGGTGTTGTAGTTATATTTCGGGAAAATGTCATTAATATTTCATGATTACAAATCTTTAAGAGGTTGAAGTTCCTCAATGCGAATTAATAATTTATCATCCGCATTAGTGTAAACTTTGGCATTATTTCAAATTTGTCTACGCCTGTTCATTGAGTTATAACTAGATTGATTGAAAAGGCAGCCCATTGACTATAGTTTGTACTTGTCAAAAAAAGGCGACCCATCACCAGCGGCACGTCTGTGTATGCAACATCTGTACAATGTATTAGGAAGAAACCCCCCTCGGTCCCCGCCCCGGGGTGAGAACACTACAAGATGATTGCTTCTTTTCCCATGCACACTTTCTAACTCAACCACACATACAGCGTAGATCGCTCCTGTGGCCGATAACAAGATGTGCTTGTGAAACACGAATGTCCCAGTATGACAACATCATTCTACCTAAAGAGAAGTTTTGTCACATACATGTAGAATACACATTTGAAAAGACCTACATGTATCAAGTGCTAAGCATTCAAAAGTGGTGATTTTTCAAAAGTATGTCAAACTTTAAGATCAAGACACGCATACGTTACCAAATTGGCATCCGTGTTTCAGATGTCTACATTAGACTTTGATAAATAGAATCTTTTCCATTAGTAATATATTGAAAGTCAATTAAGCATACAGAAGTGTTTGCTGTCTACATAAGGTGAAAATATTTTTAGAAGCATACATGAATTGACGGAGTTTCTTTTCTATGATAGAAATCGGAGCCACGCACACCCCTCACACCCAAAACACTGTTTGAAGACGAGTTGGACGATTCACAAGCGGTTCCTCCACCCCCTCCCCAGAAGGAGGAGTCAGACGCAAATAAGTTTGGGTGGATCCAAGGCGTACTGGTCAGTTTGGGGTCATCATATGTTCTACTGAGATTATAACAATTACGGGTTTTGTTTTTTAGGGGGGGGGGGATCTTACATGTAGCAAATATTCTGTAAATATCATTATTTTACGTACATAAAATAAAAGAACTGTCCACATTTTTCTTTCCAATGAAATCTTGGTAATAACCAGATACTGAAACAAAATTCCTTTTGATTTTTTTTATTTCAACTCTAGAATTCCGTTTTTATTACTGTCCATCGTGTCTATTTCATTTTTGTCAAGAAAAAACATGGTACGAATGTTACAGTGACCTTATGTACATACATGCATATTTACTATACGTGTATGATGACCTTTTTTCTCTCCTAGGTACGATGTCTGTTGAACATTTTTGGAGTGATGTTGTTCCTGCGGTTGACCTGGATCACGGGTCAGGCTGGGATAGGCCTGAAACCTGCATCATCTGCGGGTCGTCAGTGCTAACGACCATCACAACACTATCTATGTCAGCCATATGTACTAACGGAGAAGTCAAAGGAGGTATAAACGTAAACGTACACCCGTCAAACTTTTTAAAATCTAATGGATGTTTAACGTTATAAATGTTGAGAAAATAAATTCTTACATACGCTGTAAAAAAGTAAAAGTTTGAAATGTATTATACCGACCAATTTCAGGTGGAGCGTATTACATGATATCTAGAAGCCTTGGACCAGAATTTGGTGGTTCTATAGGAATTGTGTTTTCATTAGCCAATGCAATAGGAGCTGCTATGTATGTTGTCGGTTTTGCGGAAACGGTTCAAATACTAATGTTAGTAAGTATCAACGAGGACAATTTCTTATCACGCTGATGCATCATCTGAAGAGATTATTTTAAAGTTTCACTTCATCAAAGAATTATTTCTATAAACGTCTCATGTTGATTATTTCCTGATCATGCAGGATCATGGGGTAACCATAACTGGCAATGCATTGAATGATGTCCGAATCATAGGAACAGCCACCAGTGTCCTCCTTATTGCAATCGTCATCATTGGTATGGAGTGGGAGGCAAAGGTAATCGAAGCAAAATTGATATATAATATTCATTTATTTTAAGACGGTGGGTGTGACCGGTCAGCAGAGGATGGCTTACTCCTCCTGGCATCTGATTCCTGCCTTCACTTTTGTCGGGAGAGCCCATCTCTCTCC
>CAJDSM010043938.1:348-19459 GCA_903981925.1 Ostrea lurida
ACACGTTTACACGCTCTTGTACAATGAAAGTTGTTATTTATTTGATTGCTGTTTATCCCCAGGGAAAAACGAGTGACGTAAAAACTGTCGGTTTTGTCTGATCATATATACAGAATGAAAAATTATCGTAAGACATCGTGTGTTTCAGTTTAATGCAGTGTTATACGCATACAAAACGTATGATTGATAAAAAGTAAAAAAAAAAAAAAAAGAACACATAAGGGAATCAGTGCTGTAGAAAATGCAAAGCAAGATTTCTCTCCTATTTATTATTCAAATTTATGTGCATATTTTGATAACTTTTCTAACTTTGAACAATGAACCAAATAACAATGTAAGTATTATGATCACTTCAAATACTCTTACGCAGGTTACCAACTCCGCCACGAGTGAACGTGATATAGATATATATAGAGCTTCCATAGTAAGGTCAGAAACGATAACATGCATAGGATGGTTCTCTGCTAGATGGAAGATACAAGCCGTATGGTAAGTAGTAATTATTTCTCACTAGAGTTGCGATACAAGACGTATTGGTTAAGCTAGTAACTTATTCTCCACTAGAGTGGATACAAGCCGTATGGTAGGTCAATTATTCTTCCATATAGAAGGTCGATAGCAAAGCCCGTAGTAAGTAGTCTATTATTTTCTCCACTAGAGAGCGATACAAGCCGTCTAGGTAAGTATTCATTATATTTCTCACACTAGAGGGCGATACAAGCCGTATGGTTAAGTTAGTCAATCTATTATACTCCACTAGAGGGCGATACAATGCCTATGGTAAGTAGTCATTATTTTCTCCACTAGAGGCGATACAAGCCGTTATGGTAAGTAGTCATTATTCTCAGCTACCGTATGTTACAGTCCCTAAAACGTTCTTCTTTACCACTTAAACAATGATTGCATGCTGAACGCACTGTGAATGAACGGTGAACGCACGCAGAGCGAACGGTGATTGCACGCAGAGCGAATAGTGAGCGCACACAGAGCGAGTGGTGAGCGCACGCTGTACGCACCTGGGAAAGCGGTTGGTTAACGGTGAACGCACGCTGAACACACGGTGAACGCACGCTGAACGCGAACAGAGCGCAATGTTTACGGTGAGTGCACGCTGAAAGCACGCTGAATGCACGCTGAACTCAATATGAACAAATATGTCGGACTGTTCTGGAGTTTTTACTCTTTGGATTAAATTATGTATTTCATTTTTTGGTAAGAAAAAAGATATGCACATTTTAATCAATGAATAAACGATGATATTCAATATATAATTAGGTAAGAAAAAAAAAAACCCACGCACATTCAATCAATGGATAAACGATAAAATAAACCACATGACACGCACTGCAAGTTGTGCAACTGCATTGTGTGAAAATATTCAGTCTAAGCATAGTGTATATATATTTCTGTAAATAATGCTGAGTGTATTTCTAATGAAAATTATTTTTTTTTCTAATTGCACGATGTGTGGAAAAAAGGACATAAAAACTATATATAATAGTTTCTTTGGAATTCTTTGTATTAGCACTGTAACAACATCCAGAAGTGCGTGCGTATATAGGGATACATGCAATCAACTAACACCCCCCAAAATATATAATCGTTTGTTGTTGGTTTTGTTGTTGGGCTTTTTTAGGGGGTTTTTTGGCACTGACACACCATCCAAAATTATGGGTGTACATAGGGATTCATGCAATGAACAAACACCAAAAAAAAAAAAAGATCTCGAAAGATAAGATGCATCAAACAAACACGGACAATGCACCCCGTATCATCGCATGTACGCACCTAAACGTTACACAGCTTGTTTTGAAATTGTGTGCAAAATATTTAATAGGCATACACGGGAGAGATATACAATAAACGTATTAGAAAAAGTAATTGCATTATTTTATGAGAGATAAACGCTTCAAAAAAGGTAGTGGACTCTAAATACATTTATTTTCAAATTTTTCGTTCGAAGATTTTGGCGTAAATTCTTTGTTAAAACAATTTGATTATGGTCTTATTTTCTTCTAATTAAAAAACGAGTGAGGGATAAATTAAATTGTATAAAATTAAGTCACATAATATGATGATATTTATGGAAGGTGATTTTGGGGGTTAAGAATTTTATAAAAATCTTTTGAAGTTTTAGGGGCAATATTGTAATGCATTTTTCATAATTGAAGTTAATCTTAATTACATATATGTTGTATGTTTCGCCTCTTGATAAATCATTAGCTTCTTAAATACATTAGTTTAGACTTTGTTTCTAACGTTATGCGGAAAATCCACTATTGGTAATCCTGCTATTAAATACGTTTCACAATCAAATTCCTAATATGATAAGAAAATTTACTTCCACTCTTACACACGCGTTTAACTTTTTTTGTCATTTTAGACTTTGTACATGTCTCTTTGGAGTTCCGAATGTCAATGTAATGGAAAATGGCTGAACTCTGAACGATAGGTGAACGCACGGTGAACGCACGATGAACACACAATTAACTGTGAATGCGAGCGGTTGGTAAAGGCAAAACTATATGAACGATGAGCGCACGCAGAGTGCATGAAGAACGCACTGTGAGCGCACGCAGAGCGCATGAACAACGCACGGTAAGCGCACGCAGAGCACACGAAGAACGCACGGTGAGCGCACGCAGAGCGCATGAAGAACGCACGGAGCACACGGTAAAATACACGGTGAGTGCACGGAAAAAAATAATGGTAAATTAGAACGTTTTAGAACTGTAAGTAGTTATTATTTCCAAAACTTTTATTCTTAAAAGCATATCGAATCTTTCATATTCGAAATAACTAAAATACGTGTACAATTATAAAAAAAAATATTTTCTTCATATCATTGATTTGTTATATCATCATTTCAGTATTGAAAAATCGAAATGAAAAGGTCTTAGTGATATTACAATGATATATGCATATATGATGTGAAAGTTTCATTAAATCAATCATCATTTCATCTGTGTACATATATAGTTAATATTCCTACCACCTTCTATTTATTCAATTAAATAGGTATATTCATTTCTCTCCAGTAACCAGTAGAGCTCTCGTCTCGTGTTCGATAGGTCGTGCGTTTGAGTCCCTTGCTCGGACCAGAAACGTCAAAGTTAAGATGTTAAAATAAGTAGTGATTCAGGACCGTAACCAGGAATTTTCATTAGGGGTCACAAGACTAAGGCAAGGTGTCTGGCGTCTGCTAGCCAGGCCCCCAATTGGTCCAGGGATGGCTCTGGTAGGGGTCCAACGGCGAACCCCCGGAATCTTAGACATTTTGCCCAACTCTTGTGTTTTGCATTTTATTTAGGACTTACAAGATTGATCACTGTTCGTTATCTTTGCCTTTACATTTTAGCATTCTTATTTGGTCTAGGGACTGCTTTAGGCGCCCAACGTGTCCAGAACGGGAACTGGTAGGGCTCCAAAAGGTTGGCATTTATAGGTGAGAATCACATTTTTGGGGATATGACCTTAAAAATCGAGGTCAGGTGTGACACGCAAATGAACCCTCACTGTGCAAAGCCATAAGTACTAAGCATAGTTCTAAATTTGAAGCCCTTCACCGGCAATGATGACATCTCATTATGAGTGAAATATTATTAACGGAACAAAAAACAAACAAATAATCAATTATCAATCTGTTCCCTGCTAGCATGTGTTAAAAACAATACATAAACTTTATTATAAATAGACATATTGATCTCTTTAGTGATGCTCTACGGAAATGCTAGATATAGCAAACGTTATTGGAACGTTTTATCTGAAAAATCCCAGAGGTTTCAATTTATAACCACATGCGTTCAAACAATAATATCTTTTCACGCAAATTACATTGAAATTAATCGTTGTAATATTCTCCTTCATTTGGCTTGAAACAACGTTATCGGAAAGTGCTTGTAAACCGTTGTAAAACGAGATACTCGCGTGGACGATCTAATACATACATGCATATTTGTCATATATTCGTATTTTGCACGGGCAAGGGACAGGACAGAGACCTATCATAAGCCAACTAACAAACGTGGGGTTGATTTGCTTCACATACATTATGTATGATTGTTTTACGATCATAACCTTTGACCTTTCTATCACCAGGGGGAAATCTTATCAGTTAGCACTGGTATCAAATTTTCATTTTGACACGATATTTATCTTCGACATTACTTAATTCGTGAATGAAAAGCTCACTTTTTATGTTTATTAGGTTTCCACCTTTAACAGTGTAGTCTAATTTTCATTTAATATTATTATGTAAATCATCGGCAGCAGCATTTTGACAAACAGATCATCAGAAAGACAGACAGACACTAGGAGACATACATTAAAGAGCCTTAAGCTATGAATTATGGTATAGGCATAAAATACCGGAATTACTTTAGTTTAGAAACATAAACACAACGTAATACTAGCATTTTTCACGTTCTGTGTAACAATTATTTTTCATTAGCAGTCACTGGTATTTTAAATTAGATGCATGACTGGGCAAATAATCACGGACTTGATACAAAGAAGAAATTATACATGTGTACTTCTCCTGCAAACACTGCATTGCCTTTCTGCAATTTAGATTAAATGTTGTTTTTTTCTACATTTTATGCAGGAAAAAAGAAAAAGAGGGAAGATGAATATATCTGATAATTAAATCAAACTATTAAAGTATTTATCAAGTGTTCTTTATTCAGAAATGCAATACACTAAATACGTTTTTAAATACTCAACCTGTATGCTATCGCTTTCAATTTGCCTTGATAGCAAGACGTTACGTTGTTCTGGAGTTTCGAGCCTACGCGACACATGCATTGTAATGCATCAGAATATCATTAATGGCAGTATTCAATGTTTAAGATACCCATATTGACCCCTGGGTCAAGGCCTCTACTGATGGACTGTCAATCCCCGAGGGTCTCTACAGCCCAGCAGCTATATGTATGTACTTCGTTACTTGCTTGAGAATACGGAAATATTTTTAATTACGGTGGTAAAATTGGAAATTTATTTCAAAATAAAGGAATATCTCTGAAACGATCTTCTTTGTAGAATTGCGCATCTGGTGCATTAAATTTGATACCGTATAAGGTTAACATCATGAATCCAGGGTCGGAACCTCTGCTGGTGGACTCCTAGTCCCTGATGAGATTATCTACAGCCCAATAGCTATGCACTTTGTTACTAGCTTAAAAATTGATTGTAATGGTAGAACTAGAAATTTGTTTCAAAATTAAACAAAAATATTTCCTTCAGGCATAGATCTGATCTTTCGACGTAATTGGCTAATGTAATTTGTCAAAATGCACATCTGTTGCATGAAAAATGGCACCATATAAGATTAACATTGTAACAGAAATACATATTGGTTTTTGGAACAACATTTTGATAGGAAAATGCCTCACATGATTGAAAATTATCATTTGCATGCTATTGGGAAGCGAGGATGTATCTAGGCAATGCATTAAGGTAGTTTTATAACATATTAACACTGTAAATGCTTTATGTGGAAGAAATTAACATACAGACATTGATCACGACACCCACGATAGTATAAACTTTTATCGAAAGTGATGTGTTTACATTACACGTAGTTTTCAACAGCATGGGATTCATTCGGCTAAATTTTGACGCCAAGGATGTACAAGCGTAATCCGGGATGTCTTTCCAGTGCTAACAAACAAAAACTATTATAGGGTTTTCTTTTTTGCACACATTGTTAATTTACAAACAAAAACAATTTCCATGAGAAATACATTCAGCATTATTTACAGAAAGGCGTGTACACTATGTTTAATTTGAATATTTTCACAGAACTTGCAGTATCATGTGGTTTATTGCATCTTTTATCCATTGATTGAACGTATATGTCTTTTTCCTATCTAATATCATTGTATATTCAATGATTAAATGTGCATTATATTTTTCTCACCTGTAATAATAATGAAATATATTATAATCCAAGACGAAGAAAAATCCAAAGCAATCAGAACGAATAGTTCATATTGCGTTAAGCGCGCGTTTACCGTGCGCTCACCGTTCACATTGTGCTCCTTTCGCGTTCACCGTTCACCAACTGGTCTACATATTGCGTTCAGCTTGCGCTCAGCGTTCACTATCCGTGCGTTCAGCGTTCGCTCACCGTTCACAAGTTTCAGGGACTGTAACTTTCTGCTCTGTCTCAATATTTTTCAGAGATCTACTGTTCTGCAGCTAAGTCAAGCCTCGTTATGCCGAAGTGAATTGGATTGAGAAAGACGTTCGCGATATCGTAGTGTTCAAGATTCTATACATAAAACAAGAATGAAATAGTTCATGCTGATGTATTTACATTTCTATGGTTTAATGGTATATTATGATATTTGTGTTGTGTGATATTGTTAAAATGCTTTTATATGGTGTGGCATGGTGTCATATGATATGTTTTTGCGATATACTATTATACAATATTTGAATAGTACCGTGACTAGGCTATGCAAAGATAGGCAAATGAAATGGTGTAATATGCAATTTTTATTCTATATAAGGCATGGGATATTCTTAGTATAGTAAGGGTTAAGATATAACAAATTAGATTTAATAGTATATCATGTAACTTTCTGCTTGCATAGATATTTTTGATTCATTTATATATATTTACATTCACTGAATCTTTTCTCCTATATTTCCTTTGAAATTGACGTGGCATTTATCATCCAATGAATGCATGTTTGTTGCAAACTGTTGGATCCGGTTTTGTAGTGTCACATGTCGGCATGGTCTTTACCATATATGGAGCGATTCCAAGGTCAAAGGTTGAATTGCGCTGTTCCGTTTAAGTAACGAAATGATCAACATTATGATATTTTAGTACTTAAATCTAGTTTATATGTTAGAAAATGCACGAAATATAAATATAAACAATCAAATGCTTTCTTTGTTGGTTTATTGGGTGATGAAGGAAACTAGATTGCAGAAAAAATGTCCATAACCCGCTAACGCGGGTTATGAATTTTTCTGCAATGCTAGTTTCCTTCATCACCCAATAAACCAACAAAGAAAGCATTTTATTGTTTAAGTTATACCCTCGCTGTTTATTTGTATATGGATACTTTTGGTCACTCGCCGCAATAGCTCTGTTAACCGGCATTCTTTGTGTTGCACTGATGCCAACTTCATCAACTACTGCAGGTATGGACTTTTTTACTAAACGAGTGAACGACTTCAGTCATAATAATATTAAGATATACAAACAAGAAATAACAACTGATAGAGTTTATCAAGGCTAGCTCACTATGAAGTTCTGGTAAGTTCGCCTAAACATGTCTAGCTAGGTGAACAGTGTAGTTGATATTGTTTCTTGACTCTAGATAACCCTATTCTGTGGCTATTTCTAGAAGTGTTTGTTAGAGTACAAACGTATGATATACTTACTAGAAATAGAAATATTCAGGTGTTGTACAGTTGAACCTCATTATCTCAAACTTGATGGAACAGAGAAAATTGGTGGCTGGGACTTCCAAATAATTTCTTTAAAGCCTTGTTGATCGAGATATCAGTGTTCCAAATATCGAAGTTCAACTGTATACTGCAGGTGTGAGGAATTTGACTCCGAATTTCGGAGATGTAGTAAAACGGGGGGGGGGGGGTACTCTGGCTGCAAAATGGGTCCAGACAAGAAATATATATTTAAATTGAAACTGAGCGTAAATTATGCACATACTAATCAATAAATTAGGAGATGAATTATAGAACGTCACGTGATAAACACTGTGACGTAATATTTGATTGTGACGTCACAATGCCACGCTAAGCGCAGGCTATTTCCAATGTAAATCATATTTTCACAGCATTATCTGCTTTCAAATTCTGCATATATTAAAAGAACCTAAAAGATCTTCCTCATTAATAACATATCTTGATGGGGCTCTTTTTATAAAATCGACAACTCTGGAATAATTAACTGTGCTCTGCATTCTGTTGAATATTCAATTTAAATATCAATTGTAATGAACATTTTTTCCTTTAATATAATTTTTCCAATATTTCCCAATACCTGAACTTTATTCTATACACTGCCCATGAATAGAAATTCTGGTATTTATATGGTATTGGTAAATCGAATTCAGAAACTGTATGGTTGCATTCTTTCACTTGCTCCCCTCCCCCCTACAATTTTTCACTTGTAACATTTAATTTTGGAGATTTTTTTATCAATTTAGATAAATAATGAATATGATTGAACATCTCATAGCCAGTGTTTATGATTTTTAATTGTTATATTGAAATTCCTGACTTACAAAGACTGTGTGGTTAGATGTTAACAAAATTTTATTCTTTAACCACTGAAAACAAACATAATTTATCAATAATTATAATCTAGCTTCAATAGTTCATATTTTCACGAAAGGTGAGTGGCTTGGTATCTTTTACTACACAAAATTTAAAAAATTCATTGACGGGTTTTTATGAAATATTAATTATGTACTGAGAAAATGCTTTTGCAAAGAGCATTTTTTGTTTCCTTTTGGAGGGGTTTCTAATATTTAAAAAGAAATGGCAAATGTCAAACATAAAATTATTTCAAAAATATTTAATACTGGGATATTTTGAAACATTCTTGTTTAAAAAATTCAATAAAAATTATTCAGATTATTTTTTCAACAGGCCTTTATACATCATTACATAGAAATTAACATTTTTTAAGTAAGGGAGTAATTCAGACTGATTATCTCCCCTTATTTTTCTAGCTTCCCATGACAAACTTCCACATATTGTTAAGTACACTTCAATATAGATATATGAAAGAAATGAGAAAAATTCAGATGATAGATTATATTTAGCTTGTCTATTAATATCCCCCTTAATAACCCTCCGGTGTGGAATTCTGTTTTTTTATTTATTCATTCAATGCAAATATTTTGAAAAGCACAGTGTGGATCCTCCCATTGAAATTCCTTTTACAGATAATATTTATATCCAGTTCTCCTATGTATTGGATATTATCATAGAGAGTGTCATCATTGAAAACTGCGACATTTAACTCCGGACACGACAAAAGTCCGGAGTTTCGCCGACCCTTTTATCAAGGGTACAAGGAAACCCTTTAGAAAAAACCATGGGATTTTATCTCAACAACACATGTATCAAAATTTACACCTGTAGCTATTTTAGTTTTTGAGATATTTCACTTTAAAACAGAAAATCCCATTGGATTTTGGTGGGAGTTTCACTCCTATCAGCTGTCCAATCAAAAATCCTATGGGGGGAAAATTCCTATGTTTTCCATGGGATTTTGAATCCCATTTCCTTATTGTGTGTGGGATAGAATCTCCTATGAGAGAAAATATGCCATTTTAAACTTGATAATGGGAGTGTTTATCCTATATGAACAAGAATGGGAATGTTTATCCTATTTGAACACATGGGAATAAATATCCCAAATAAAACACTTGGTGGGGATTTTTATCCCATTAATTATAATATTTCAAAAATAAATTAGAAGAGTGTGTCTTGATTCTAACAAAAGTACATGTACTTACAAGCTAAGGAATGTCATTAATTTTACATGCAGTAGGCTCCTATATGTATGTGTTATGGATAAATGTCTAACCAAGATGTAAATTTCAATCGTATTGTACTCTTCAAGTATGTCATAACCCTTCACAAAAACACTGTATCATTATTAAATGGATATGACTAAATAATTGCTGCTAGACCAACCTAAATATCCCACGTCACATTCGGTTGCTTGCATTCACTATTCACAACCCTTCATAGGTGTGAAATTGTTGTTGAATTTTTGGAAAACACCTTACTACCATTTCAATAGTGACTAGTACTTGCCTGGTAACGGTGAAACATATGCAGCGTTGTGATGATTTAATTAAGTTGTTTATTGAACTGAATCAGACATTGCCAACAAGATTATTGAACGATTTAAGAACACAAGGATCATTGTTATTTATACAATGCACGATTCAATTCAATTCTAGCTACTAAACTTTATGACAAACGGAAGATTTAACGCTTTCCATAGCGGTCAACCTTTCCCAAATTATGTTGCAATATTCCATCATCACCTGCATATGGTGTTATGTCTCTCAACTTATTCGTACACAAAGAGTTTTGTCTGCGTATGATCAGTTTTTGAATCGAGGCAAGCTACTCACAGACAAGTTGTTGTTGCAGGGGTTTCACAGTCACGTTTAAAGGTAAATTCTATGGTCGTTTATAACAATATTAGTTTACCAATATGACCTAATATTGAGTCAAATGCTGTCTGATGTGTTTCATAGTCATTGTTAAGGAATCCTTCTTATCACTGACACACAAACAGAGCTGGTATTTTTAAGCAATTAGAGTTATCTGCCCTTAGATCTAAATTGAAATATTCAGTAATATTGTAGGTATTACCAAATTCTTAATCAGTTTAAGCATTTGTACCATGTCAGTAGGTAAAGATAAGTTAATTGCACTCATTATTTGCATGTTTTGTTTTCATTCAAGTGAGCAATGGTGATTTCTTTTCAGCAATACTTCATTATTTTGAACAATTTTCCCGAGGGTAAATGGCCCGTACCATATATTAAAACAACTTAGATAAACTTAAAATTAACACCTTAATGTGATTTCATTTTATCGGTGTCTATAAAAAATGTTTCGTTAGCGTATAGAGGGTCCTTAAGCTGTTTTTCACATACTGATTTGACTAAAAAGAGAGAGATTTTTTAAGTAAATTTAACGCAAAATTAGGCCTCATAGGTGAAGTTACAGCCCCTCTCAAGGGCCGTAACCAGGATTTTCTATTGGGGGGGGGGGGGGGGGGGGGGGGACACAAACTAAGGATATAGGATTTAAAAGGCTGCTAAGTCAGGGCCCCAAGGCTGGCCAGGATAACCCTTGTTGGGGATCAAGGGGGAGAAGCCCCCGGAATGCTGAAAGATACTAGCATTTGCATTGCGCTGGGGGTGTTTTGGCGCTTTAGAGATCCAGGATGGGGCCCTGGTAGGGGGTACTCCAAGGGGGGGCAAAGCCGCCCGATGCTGAGTGGATTTAGCTTTCATTGGCGTCGGGGGTGGGAGGGGGGTTATGCCCTAAAGGGATCCAGGATAGGGCTTTGGTAGGGGGGTACTGAGAGATTTTGGTATACTTACAGGTTTAAAATGGGGGGTGGGGGGGAGTGCACGGAGCACCCAGTGCACCCCGTCTGGTTTTACGGCCTTGGCACTCTCTTACAGAGCTAATGCAGGCAAGTAAATAATTGTGACATATAGAATGACCGAGATATATCGACATTATACAATATATATCCCCGAGACCCAAATCTTTGAAAATTGTAGGGGGGGGGGGGGGGGGGGCGCATACGCCGCGGACGCCCTTTCCTTGAATCCGCGCCTGGCCCCAGGAGAGCTCTCGGAGTCGTGAAAGCCGCGTCCCCCCCCCTTTTTTTTTGGTGACCAAGAATTATCATTCATAGTTAGGAATTATAGCTTACATAAACCCCTAAAAATAACTTCTTCTCACAATCCTAACAAAGAACCAAAGAGCATTTCTTCCTGGCCTGGGCCCCTACTTGGGACCTTCAGTTATCAAGACATTCTAGCCAGCGACGTATAACACCCACTGTTTTCAAAGTGGCGCAACCCCCCCCTCCCAACTTCTCGACAAATCCTGGCAGTTCACAAAGACACTGAAGTAGAGCACTGCTTATATTTCTATTTATGGACACAGATGAAATTTCTACATAGACTCGCCAATGAAGGCACATAACTGAATGCGCATTTTCAAAGTTATTTTCGAATCACTGATATTGTTTATATAAATCATAGGGATTTCTTAGAAAGTAACTTATGACCTTCCGATTGCAAACTATGCATGTACATCTTATGGTTTTTGAGAGTATTAACAAACCAATTTACCAAAGTTGCAATTACTTTCATTGAGATATGAAACATTACAAGTCAACAGTCAGTCTTATTCAAGATACTAGGTAAACACACCAAAATGATATAATCATCACACTTTGGAGTATATTCTTATTTAGCCCGAATTAAAACATGAATTGTTTTAATTTTAAAAAATCTTGAAGGCAGCTCGATACGCCACACACGATACTCACCAGTTTGTAAGACAGGAAAAAAAGGTTGATTTAAAGTGCATTTGAACACTTGAGTTACTACTCTCTTTAATAGGAGAAATTTCATACTAAATAAATGTGTTGAGAGAGAGGCGGCTTCTAAAAATGTATGTATATCAAACGATCGAGTAAAAAATTTAACAAAAATCCTTCTCGGCACACTACGCATAAAATGATTCTTCCATGTTGGATATTAAAATTGAAATACATAATTCGTTGTTATATGAGTTCGTGTTAGTCATTCACTAATCGGCAAAAAATGAAGTCACAGAAATTACCGGTACTTAAAAATCCTTCGCTCATTATCAAGGTAGTACATAATAAATGGTGGATGTGTAACTAAAAGAACTTTTATATTATGTATAGTGATATCATTTTAGACTTTTCAAATAAATACAATATGTATTGTGTTCATTTACGTCTGTGGTTATATGATATAAGGTGAATTATGATGTATTATACATTCTCTATGATAAAATATATAGATCCAGATCACATAAAAATATCTTGATCCTCTTATACTTGGTCCGAAGTTCTGTAGCGAGTATGGCATATTTTGGCGAAATAGCTGGGACTGAACGAGAATTGGGATTACAGATTGACAAGTGCCAAAGATGCAGACAAGAACTCAGTGTTGGTGCAAAGGACATGAAAGATGACCCTGTGACACGTGAAAATAGGTCCATGATTAAGTCCAGACCTCTAGAAAAATCAAGGCCTTTGTTTTGAAGTCAAAATTTCAAGTCACAAATCCAAAAAAACATAAGGGGTGGTGGGCGGTGCTGAAAACTCAATGTCTCTCATAACGGCTAATATAACATTTAATGTCTTTTGGTAATATCTTATTTATTGTTTTTTATCCAATTAGATTGTAGATCAAGGATATCATTTGAAATTTCAATATCACTATTCACTTTATATTCACACTAGTGGCCACATAGGTGAGAGAAAATGTACATGAAGAAAAAAAATCTAAAAATTAGATACAACGCAATTTTAGGTTAAGGGTTATAGTATAATATTCTCTGTCCTTTATATCTCGAACTCTGAAATCAAATCTGTAATATAAACTTAATGACTTCATAGTTGACTCCGAATTGGAGGTCCCAAAACCACTTCGTGACTTATTTTCTAGTATTACCCCAGGTTTGAATCACTTACTACTCGGACGTGGCCTTCTCGAGCATTATCTATTTCGTTTCGTGAGTCACACACCCTATTGCTGACCACGGGGCCTCCCGGTTTTATTATCTAATACGAGAGCTACACTCTCACGAGAACATGAGCGTTCCCTCAATATTAATAGATCGCCTCTTACGTTAAACAGTGCTTAAAAGTGGATTGGAAGACACATTAGGGGACCTATTTTCTATCCCATGGAACCCCCACGGTTCGCTGATGTATAATAAAAACGCAATGTTACCTTGATAAGTTAAAATTTTAAGTTTGCTTAATGAGTTCCTCTGGAGTCAGCATCAGTATGCGACGTTTTGATAGCTTTGGGGTAGGGTTGTGAGGGGCGAATCCGCCTCTTCATTTTGAAAGCGAAGGGGCGGAGCTTAAAAATGTATGTTTTGTTGCTCCCTCCCCTTCTCTTTCTTATGGCAATAGATAATCTCAATTGATTAAAAATATTGCTTTAGATTGGAGCTACGTACTAATAAGTCATCTCGGATATATATTTTTTTAAGTCTGCGCACCTCGTTCGCACCTTCCTGTTGTCTGAGGGACATGAAAATAAACATGATTCTAATAGTATTATGAATTGCTTTAATTATCATTAAAAAATTTTAGAAGTTTGACAGCTACTAAGATATATTTGTGAAGGGGTCGAGTGGTTGCCGCACCAGGATATCAAAAAACGATCAGGACTAACTCGTAGACGCCTCATGAGCATAGATTAGGCTAACCCACATAAAGTTCTCTTAAGTAAAATGTTATTGTTTTTTTTGGTTTTATCATATAAGTTTGCATAATTGACTATCATGGATTGAGACAGATATGTCTACCCAGTCATATAATATAAATAGTATCTGCATAAGAAAAGTAGTACTACCACTATTTTATTCTATACAATAATCCATTAGTTTATGTATATATAGACATTTTACCTATATATTCATAATGGCAGGGATATTACAAACGGTCTCGTCTGTGCATCCCGGACAAAATTACAGATGATTGGCAATCATGCCGCGTCCTTATATTATCTTGAGAAATGCTCATAAATACTTTTCATTAGATAAAGTCTGATATATAACAGTATTAATTACTAACAAAATATTCCTTTAAGTTGATATAACTCGTGGTGTTGTATGCTCGTTCGAGCGCCAATCTCTGTGAATCGCAAGATACGCAAAGGGCGATCACGGTGAAATTCTAACTTCCGCACCACATATGATTTGTTCCATTAATTGAAGAGGTGTTTTTATGAGAGTATATTTGATTTTTATCAAATGGACGCGGAAGGTACCTACGATGAATTTGAACTATTGGTTTAACCTAACATTCTTCGGTTATTCCTTTTTGCTGGGAGGGATTTTGCATCAATGATAATTGGCTTTTGTCGCTGGTTGATTCGAATTTGTATAGATTAGTAGATTTTATTTTCCTGGAATCTTTTCTTTTATATGGTTCTCCATCTTTCCACATAGCCTTTCATATCATATTTTTAATTTGAGCAACTGGAGTACTCATGCGTTTGGAACCAGGTAGACTTCTTTTTACTTTTCAAGAGTGGATCTAATTCCGAATCATTGAGGATATATATTAGATATGTGATAAAAAGATGTGAGCCTTAAAGTATTATATGACAAAAGCTATTTATGAACACTATGTGTTTAATACCATCTTATGTATCTATCACAATCCATTAGGTATAGCAAAGTACTATGTTGTCTTTCTTTTCATTATTACCACTTGGTGACCGACCAAGATCATTTCTTTGTTTAAAAAGGGTCACACGAACTGAACTTTTTTTTTTCCACGAATATTGTAGACGTGTACTTGTTTGTTTTGAATCCCTCGAACTATTTTTTCAACTTCTTGTTGAATTCTTTATGTTGCCGGATAGTTTTGTACTTTTTTTTATATTGTTATCTTCTGATAGGTACTTTTTTATGCCGTGAAAGAGGATCTACAGAGTTTCATGTAGCCAGAAGATTGTACTCTTGTTATACTGACTCAAACGAAATGATGGTTGTTCTCTATCTCGCTATCATATCTTCCAGTACGGGAGTTACATGACGTAGTCTGTCGGTCTGTCTGGTCTGTCCGTCTGTCCGTAACTTTTCACCATTTTTCGACATTCTTCCAAGAACCACTGGGGCCAAATTTCAACCAAACTTGGTACAAATCATCCCTTTGGTAAAGGGAGGATTCCAGTTTTGTTTCAAATCGAAGGACCAGGCCCCCTTCAAAGGGGGAGATAATCACGAAAATGCAAAATAGGTGGTGTCATTTAACAATCTTCTTCCCTCAAGAAAACCAACTGACCCAGGAAAGCTGAAAATTTTATATGGAAGCTTCCTAAATATAGAGGAGATTTCAGTTTTGTTCAATACATAGAACCCCGGGGGTACGATGTGGGAGCCAGCAATAGGGGGATCAAAGTTTTACATATGATTATATAGGGAAAATGCTCTTTAAAAATCTCTCTCAGAAACCACTGGCGCCAGAAAGCTGAGACTTATAAGAAGCTCCCTGAATAATAGTGGAGATTCCAAGTTTGTTCAAATCATGAACCGCCCGGGGTGACGATGGCCACAATAGGGGATCAAAGTTTTAACCACTAATGATTATAATAGGGGAAAATCTTTAAAAATCTTCTTTCTCAGAGGAACCACTGGGCCAGGGGAGGAAAGCCTGAGATTTTATATGAAGCTACCCCTGATAAAGTGGAGATTCTCCCAAGTTTTGTTCCAAAATCATGACCCCGGGGGTACGATGGGGCCACAATAGGGGATCAAAAGTTTTACTATATGATTATATAGGGATTCTTTAAATCTTCTTTTCCTTCCAAAGAACTCACTGGGCCATGAAAAGCTGAGACCTTATAAGGGAGCTCCCAATGGATATAGGGAAGATTCAAGTTTGTTCAAATTCATGACCCCGGGGGTACGATGGGGGCACAAAGGGGATAAAAGTTTTACCAATATGAGTTATATAGGGGAAAATTCCTTTAAAAAATCTTCTTCTCAAAAGAAACACTGGCCCAGGTAAAGCTTGAAGATTATATGGGAAGTTCCTGGATATAGTGGAAGATTCAAGTTTTGTTCGCAAATCATGACCCCGGGGTACGAATGGGGCCAACAAAAGGGGGATCAAAGTTTTTACCCATAATGAATTATATAGGGAACTTAAAAAACTTCTTTCCTCCAAGAACCACCTGGGGCCAGGAAAGCTGAGATTTATAGTTGGAAGTTCCCGATAGTAGGTGTTTTGAGATGTCAAGTGTTGTTCAAATCAATGACCCCCGGGTACGATGGGGCCGACAATAGGGTGAAATCAAAGTTTTACATATGATTATATAGGGAACATCTTTAAAAATCTTCTCTCTTCAAGAATCACTGGGCAGGAAAGCTAAATTTAATGGAAGCTCTGATTAGGTGGAGATTCAAGTTTGTTCAAATTCAGAAATGACCCGGGGGAAGGTACGATGGGGCCAAATAGGGGATCAAAGTTTTACAATATGGAGTTAATATAGGGAAAATTTTAAAAAAATCTCTTTCTCAAGAACCACCTTGGCCAGGAAGCCCTGGAGAAAGTTTTATATGGAAGGTCCGATATAGTGGAGGATCAAGTTTGTTCAAATTCAATGGACCCCCGGGGGTAACTATGGGCCACAATAGGGATCAAATTTTCATATGATCTAATAGGGAAATCTTTAAAAATCTTTCTTTCTCAAGAACCACTGGCCAGGTAAGCTGAGAATTATTATGGAAGCCTTGCCTGTATACTAGTGAGATTCAAAGTTTGTTCAACATCATGACCCCTGGGGTACGATGGGGCCACAAATAGGGATCAAAGTTTTAATATGATATATATCGGGGAAATCTTAAAAATCTTCTTTCTCAAAGAACCACTGGCCAGGAAGCTGAGTTTATATTGGAAGCTTTCCCTGATATAGTGGAGAGTCAAGTGTTGTTTCAATATCATGACCCCTGGGGTACAATGGGAGCCCAATAGGAGATCAATAGTTTTTTTACATAGATTACACCAGGAAAACTTAAAAATCTTCTTCTCAAAACCACAGGGCAGGAAGCTGAAATTTATATGAACAGCTTCCTGATATAGAAGGGAGAATTAAGGGTTTTGGGTTGAATCAGACCCCCAGGTACGAAAAATGGGGCCCTCCAATAGGGGGATCAAAGTTTACAGCATGTTATATAGGGAAAATCTTTAAAGACCAACGTGACCAGGAGAAGCCTGAAATTTATTTGAAAGCCTTTCTGATATGTTGAAATTCAAGTTTTGTACAAATCATGACGACCGGGCAGGGGGGTTTGGTGGGGGCAACAATAGGGATCCAATAAGTGTTTTTGCATTTGAAATATATATTTGAATAAATTCTTCTAAAGACCAAAATACACATTTGAGCGCTTGACTTCCTGATATAGAGTGCGAGGGGGCCAGGTCACCTCAGGTGGAGGCGATGTGGCCCATGGGTCTTGTTTTCCTATGATCTTTTTTTTCCTTGTTGACCTTTTTTTTCCTTGACATTTTTCTTGGAACTTTATTCCCTGTGACTTTATATCCTGGTTTTTTCTCTGATGTTTCTGCCTCTAACGTTCTTTCCCTACAATCCATACATTTATTTTTAATCATATTTATATACGTTTCCTATTTGTATTAGGTATTATTATCCATATGAAGTTGCTCATACCATTGATAAACAACTGCGACAATTAATCCCGACACGACAAAATACCGCGAGTTTCGCCGACCCTTTTATAAGAGGTACAAGGAAACGCCTTTAACAAAAACCAATGGGACTTTATATCTCAAGAACACGATGTAGCAAAATTACGACTGTACTATTTAAGTTTTTTGAGATATTTCACTTATAAACAAAAAAATCCCATGGGATTTTGGTGGGATTTTTCCACTCCTATCCAGCGGTCCAATCAAAAATCAATATGGGCGGGAAAAATTCCTCTGTGTTCCACATGGATTTAACTACCCATTTCCATATTTGGTGCTGTGGCGATATGAATCTCCTAATGGAGAAAATTATCCATTTTTACTTGATAATGGGAGTGTTTATCCTATAGATAATCAAGAATGGATGTTATATTCCATGTGAACACAGATGGGAAATAAATATCCACCATACAACACTTGGTGGGGATTTTTATTCCGCATTAATCACTAAATATTACAAGATAAAATTTAGGAAGATAGTGTGTCTTGATTCTACAAAAGTACTGTACTAAAGCTTAAGGACAAATGTCCATTTAAATTTTACATTGCAGTAGGGCTCCTATATGTATGTGTTGTAATGGATAATGTCTACACAGATGTAAAATCTTCAATCGTATTAGCTCCTCCATTAATGGTACTCTTCATAGTATACAAAAACCGGCTTGTATCATATAAAATGGATATGGACTAAATAATTGCTGCTAGACCAACCTAAAATATCCCACGTTTACATTCGAGATTGCTTGCATTCACTATTCACAACCCTTCAAGCGGTGTGAAATTGTTGTTTTGGAAATTATTGGAACAAACCTTAACTACCATATTCATAGTGGACTCCTACCTTACTTGACCTGCGGTACACGGTTGGAAACATAGCAGCGTTGTTGAATGATTTAATAAAAAGTTGTTATGAACTGGAATCAGACATTGCCAAACAAGATTTTGGAACCATTTTTAAGAACACAAGGATCATTTGGTATTTATACAATGCACAACTATCAAATTCATTCCCATCTCTCACTCTCATCCAATTCTTGTCAAACCTTCAGCCCAACCAATTCATTCAGAAAGTTTGTGCCGGGG
>CAJDSM010043939.1:3778-19660 GCA_903981925.1 Ostrea lurida
CAGATGATCTTAAAAATGATAGACCCATTGTTGCGGGGACACACCTGCGAAACCCCAGATTAGTATCTCTTGACTTTATTGCTGAAACCATTTCATCACCAAAGTTTAAAGTTACATCAGAGACCACCGATAGCTTTTCTAAATGCACTTCCAGAGGGGAACAATTAACTTTCGGAATCCATTATAGTCTCATTTGATGTCCACGGAAACCTCTATCTTAATATCCTCATGACCTCGGCTAGCGCCATTGAATTGGATTAGACCGTTTCCCATCTTTTTACACGAAGAAGATTTCCTAAAGAATTCGCATATCAAGTCTTACAATTAATCTTGGAAAACAAACTATTAGCATTTTGATGAAAACATACAGACAGAAGCTAGGCACTGCCATGGGAACCAAAGTTGCCCCAACTTATTGCGACATTAGTTGTTAGGATATTTGGAAAGAAAATTATTTCTACAGTTCGAGAAACATTTGGACAAAACTTTTGAGATCTTATTAAAACCAGTCGTGGAAACGTTTTTTGGACGATTGTTTTATTATTTGGGACAGAGGAAGAAGGACCATTAACGGATTTTTCATAGTCTTTATACGCTAAGTCCTACTTGAAATTTACCGATGGGAGTTCCAATTACGGAAAATATGCTTGTCTTTTCTTTGATGTCATGGTGGACAAAAGAACAACTGCAATAGAAAAGTGTATTTACAGATGACAGTACCAAGCAATAACCTTATGTCAATTTCCTGGACCCAAAACATTCCTAAATAATATATTCCATTAACAATTTGGCAAGACGTCCTGCACAATTATTTTCTGATGCTGGACAATCTGCAAGTAGTCGCTTGGCGGAAAAATTTTTTAACCCAGGGAATGCACTACTACAGACGTTACCCAGTACAATTATCGAAACGGATTCAACAAAGCTAAAATCTCAGGAAAGAAAGGTCTTCTCAAGTAAAACCCAAACTCGTCACCAGTGTATATACCATACGTTTCAATGCACAATCCAAAAAAATCCGGAAGTTATTCAGGTTATTAATAATAACCTCCCTATTTTTGAAAGAAGACCCAATATGAAAAAAATACGTTGGAATCAACTTAAAATCAATCAAAAGTAACGTCAAAGCCCTTCTGCTCAAATCATTTCTACCAGAGCATGCTTTCAGCACCAGCAGTGAATCCCTATTCTCAGCAAAAAGGTAATAAACCCAGTGCGCCACGTGCCCATCTTTAACACCCGATCCAATTTTATTTCAAAAAACGGAAGGCAAATTTACATATGAAATCACCATGACGTGCACCTCTTCCACTGCTTGTATGTAATAACTTTGCGCCGCGCTGTTGGAGAAATTGACATCGGCCAGACAGGCGACACCTTTACGTCACAGGATGACTGTCCACCGCACAAAATAAGAGAACCAAAATACCAGGTGTACCAAGTCAGTGAACATATTGCGAACTGTGAAACAAAAACTGTCATTCCGAACTTTACCGTTTTCCCCTTTTTACAAATTCTTGAAAGATACTACGAAACAGAAATGTGAAACCAAAAGAAAAACTGATTTATTCGGAGGATACAACCTTGCGCTAAATGATGCACAATGAAATTCTTTTGAAAAATTTATTTCAAGAAACTTTTCCCGCACTTATTACGTAAAGTCAGAATTTATTTACAGTAATCAATCTGTCGATATTATGTTTAACGCTCCCTTACTATTGTAACATTACTATGTCCCCCCCCCCTTTTTATCCCCCATGTAATAATATAAATATTGTACAATCTTATCGCATGCCCTCTTACTTATTATATATATACTTACCATTTTGTAATTTCGTCATTTGTGCATGATAGGGACGTAATTCCCCCCCCCCCCCCAAAATTTTTTTTTTTTTTTTTTTTTGTAATTTTTAAATTTTACTATCACCGTGGTACATTATCGCAATTTTCATATGTTATACAAACGTGATCCCCCCCCCCCCCCCCCCCCCCCCCCCCCCCTCCTTTTTTCCCCCATTTTTTTTAATATTTAATAATTTGATATATTTGCCATTATTATTGTTACATTATTGTATATTTGTACATTGCAACATCCAGAAGTCAGATATGCACGGTATACGGCCCAAACGTATATATTATGACGTCACAATCGAACTTTCTGTTAAAGTGCAAATATAATTGGCCAATTGATGTCATAGAAAAAAATTTGTTGATACATGTGTAACTAAGCGATTGTCAAACTCTGAAGATTTGGAAAATGAAAACCGGTTGAGTTATTTTCGGCGTTTTGATTATTTTCTTTATTATAACATTACTTGTAGGAATTTACATAATTTTGGATTATATATAATATATTATATATCTTGACCTTTTTGCACTTAAAGTATAACATTACCTTTGAAATTCAAACTTTTTCTCAAGATTTGGTATTAAAGAATATTAGAAGATATTTCATATTTAAAAAATGATGCTTATATCTAAAAAGTATTTGAAATGCAATATGATACACAATCTAAAGGCTTTCCTTGCTACTGAACATAACCTTCAGTGTTTCTGACCTTTTACATTTGGAACTGAGTAACTCATTAATTTACGTTTAATGGTTTATATTCTAGTACATGTAATTACATTGCATTGATAATAATGATTAATCAAGGACAATAAGTGATAGGTGATTTAAACCAATTCCAATTTTAATCTTAATATTATAATATCGTTGAATGTTAACACCGTACATCTCGTTTAATTCTAAAAGATATATACATGTAGAAAGCTTTTCCATTACTTGTACTAATCTATTGCGAAATGCATATACAATGTATATGGAAGTCAATACTCACATGTATATAGTGTAAAATTAGAATTGTATTTCTTTTCTTTTTTACGTCCCACTCGAGAAATTTCATCATATGGAGACGTTCACCATGCCGGTGAAGCTTTTAAGGGCTGCAAAATTTAGGCCTATGGCTGCGGCACTAATGGCACTTTTGAGCAGGGAGGGATCTTTATCGTGCCACGGAACCACGGTACTTTCCGGTCTCATCGAATGACGCCCCATTCAGTCGCCTCTTACGGACACGCAAGGTGATTGCTGGGGACCTATTCTAAAACCCGGATCCCGACATTAACTTTTTATTCCACTTGTCCGTCGGGCAATTACTCAAAACTTTCACTTGTCCGAATGATAAACTTGCTTGTCCAAATATTCAACTGTAAAAAAGAATAAAAAGTAAAAAGCACTAATAATTCGGTTTGATTCATTTCACCAGATTGGCTAATTCGTTTTATCGGTAAGAAAAGACAAAGTGTCGATACAGCGATTAGCAATAAAAGCCTTGCGCTGAATTTTGACAAATGTACTGTTACAAAAGCCCACAGCCCTAAGGCCTGAGGAAAATAGAATTAAGCCGGTAAATTTGGTATTGTCATGCCGCCTGAAAACTCCTGTTTTATTTTTGATGGGATTTATTACTTATTTTCTTACATTTTTGTGTTTTCTATTGATTCTTTCGAACGTTTTCTCGCGTGAAAGCCGTTTCTTCATGAGTCGTACGTCAGGTAATTTACTGGATTAAGAATAAAGTACAATATGACCTTCCTAGAATTTTTATAAACAAAAACTACGCAGTCAACAGTCAGACTTCATTTTCGTATATTCAAAAATTCATATAAAATAATTTAAAATTAATTACATTGTCCCCCTGAAATAACCACTGCCTGATCGAACAAGTGGTATCGAGTTTCACTTGTCCGAAACTAGGATTTCACTTGTCTGGCGGGCAATCGGACAACCGTTATTAAGTCGAATCCCTGCAATGAAAGTTATTGTCAAAGAAAGGTGAAGTAGCTATTGAAAAGTGAATTCATCAAATACAATACAACTGAATTGCTAATTTTAATATTGAAACTTAAATACCCCCTCTCTCTCTCTCTCTCTCTCTCTCTCATCTCTCTCCTCTCTCTCTCTCTCTTCTCTCTCTCCTCGTCTCTTCTCTCGCTCTCTCTCTTTCTCTGAATCTTGTCTTTCATTTCCCATTCTCAAGATAGAGCTTGAAAATCTCTCTATTTATGTTGATATTTGTTTAGTTATATTTGAATTTGTTTTCATTTTGAAACTAAAAGCCGAACTCCACTGTTCTTGAAACCTACATTGCTTTTTAACGCCGAATAAATTAACTACCTATGTTTTAACTCGATTAGTTTCCACATACAAATTATTTGTAGTTTCATTAATTTTTAAGATAATACAAGAATTTTAGAAATTGCTCCTGTCCGGGAGTTCATGCTTTTCTTTTTTAAAATTAATCTCTAATTTAAACTTCTGAAACTTAATGATTATTTGCTTTCAACTTGGGCACACTGGAAGGGGGGGGGGGATATTACATTGATCATTATCTGTGAACGAAAAGAATGCAATCAGGTTTTAGATTTTAAGTTATAGATATTTATCTCATTCGGTGGGCATTATTTGCTAGTTTGATAAACCATAGCTTTTATCAAACGCCCGTCTTGATAGCAAGACTTCCGGTCACGGTTCCGAACTACTTTTAGAGAGTCATCCCCGCTCAATCTTCCCCTAGTAACTTCTTGTTATAAATAATTTTTTATTGAAAAAAAAAAAATTCTTTTCACTAAAAGTGGACATACAACAACTTTTCTTTAGTTATAGTGTTTTCACACAATTTAGATCGATTTGATATAAAATCCTCTAGAGCCTCACCCGGGTCTGAATGCGACTGTAAACAAGGCCTGGTCCAGTCTCAGCATTGATTTTAACACAACTTCGAAATGTTCATAACAGAGAATGTGAGCACAAATGTCTGACGAGATAGCTGAACTATTCATCCATTAGAAAATTTCTAGACGTAATGGAATTTATGAAATGTATTTTAGGCCTACCTTTGTTACTCATCAAAAGTATGAACTTGAATTCTTCCATTGAATCCGCGATAAAACATCCAATGACGTTGAAATATTTTAAATTGAAAGATTGTAATTCCATTCACAAACATTTTGTTTCCTAAACACCGTTTTATTTATATGAAAGTAATATTAGTTATCTCCACGAATCACTGTCTTGATCGTTGAGGTGATTTCAAAACTCGCAACGAAAAACTTTTTTCAGGATCAGGCCAACGGTCATTGGTGTTACGTCACCAATAACTCGGTAGTTTTAAAGAAATACAAGTATTTAAAATGAATATTGAATGACAATTGAGTATGTTTAATCATTCAAACGTCCTTATACAAATGATTTAATTTCTTAGGGATGAACTAGAAAATATGTGCAATATTATTGCATTTCTTTTTTCTCGCGTAGGAACACAAACAATCAAAACTGCCTGCGAATGACACAATTATCTATCAGGCTGTCTTGGTTTGGGGTTCATCTCAACTAAAGTGATAGGCAGAGTGACGAGATAAATAGAATATCTATATGCGTGCATTTGATATTTGCTCTATCAAACTCGTTTGAAATGCGTGCTATTATTCGGCGGCAAGCCTTCGCTGAATTAAAATACACCATTTTCAACTCGGTTTGATAGAGCAAATATCAAATCACGCAATATAGATACCTCTATATATTGCATTAGAAGTGGTTAAACCCCAACGCTCAACCCCAGATAAAAAAAAAATGCTAGTCCCGTTGAAATGAATGATGCTTATGTATCTTTACTAATAATTTAATTGTAATATTTATTTAATCTTGCAAAACATAGCATGAACTCTTAAATTCTTTCAAATTAATGCATCTATGTTAGCTATCCCCATTTTCATTGAATAGTTAGGAATAATGATACCCCCCCCCATCCCACGCCCACCCCCACAAAAAAAAAAAGACCAAAAAAAAAAAACCCTACCCACCCAAAAAAAAAAAAAAACAAAAAAAAAAACACCAAACAATAAAAAAAAACAAAAAACCAAATAAATAAAAAAAAAAAATAAGTAAAATAAATAAAAAAATAATTCATGTTATTATATATCCATCAAGTTATTGTATTTTACTACAATATTATTTAAAGTATATCTAATTCATGCAAAAATAGAGCATCTATGTTATACATATATCCTTGGTTTTTTTTTTTATTTTTATTTTTTTAATAGCATAATAATTTATTGTTGAAAATAATAATATAACAAAATACCCACCAAAATTAATTTAATTTTATTATACTGATCATCAGTTGTTACTTGTGATTTATATACTAGTTTTGAAATATTATTTAGTCATGTAAACTGATTCTCAGAGAGCGGAGTACATGCAAAATGTTTTGCGTCCCGTCTGTAGTTGTCATGTAACATCGTTCGGTGCTATTTTTAGATCATGATGGTTTTAAATGCTGGATTAATCGAAATATAAACCCTTATATGATATTAATCATTGCATATTTATGATTTTATCAGCTACAGCACATTTCACGCATGTACAAATTTATACAAAAACACATAATGATTACAAATACACATACATGCATTCATATGCATTTGATTCGGCCCGGTATCCGCATTCTGAAAGATTCTTCACAATTGTAAAAGTTGATGATTTTTTAAAATTGGTAACAATAATATTACTACATTATTATCTCTGCTGGTTGGCTAGAACACTCATACATTGACTTCAATTAATCGTTTTCTTTATATTATCTCATTCCGCACCAGTTTACGTCTCTCTATCATCTCCGGCGCGCATTCGCCGATCCGCCAAAATGTCATTTAGCAGACGACGATATTTTTAAAAAATGAAAAATGGGCCCGGCGGGTTGCTCAGAACGAACGATGCATAGTCGTTTCTTCCCTCTCTCGAAAACATCTATCTCTGTGTATTGCTTTTGTGGTCTGATTGCGTCGTGCCCACATTTAATTCTCCTTGAAGGTGGAAATAAGTTGAGAAATTTGGGCCCATTTCGGGATTCCGGATAGTTTGGAAGAGTACGCATCATTACATAAGACCTAGATCCGCCGATATGCTTGCATTATATGGAGACTTGGATCATTGAACTTATGAAAATCCATATATTGTATTTTAATTATTCTTTATTATTAAGTAATTTTACAGGCCATTTATTGTTAACCAAAAACGTACCTAGCTCTTTTCCATTATAATACCACATAAAGTCACAAATTATACAGAAACTGGCATTGAAATATATAACTTTTTGAAATTGAATGTAACCCTTTGTGCGCGCTTCTCAGAGGATATTTGTAAAGGGCTAATTCTGCGTTGGGGCTAAAAATTTCGCTGCGGGGTTTCAGTTTACGCTTGAAGAATTTGCGGCTACATGGGTTTAAGTTTCACGGATTGTAAATATTCTAAGTGAGGAATCATATACCCAAATACATTAAACAATAAATTTCGCAATGTCTTTTACTTTCGCCGATAGTTGAAAATAATCTTCCGAATATGGCCGAAAATAAAACCTTTTACAGTATTTACCGTATTTAAGGGGTTACGCAATAGACATTTTACAACACATCATTCAATCACTCCAACATTGAAAACTTCCAAATAATAAATAAGAGTTGTAGGAACACCAAAGATCATTTTCAAACCCTTCGAATAGTTCATGATTGATGAAAATATAATTTATTGATTATATAACCGCAGTTTTTAAGTAAGGCGTTTAGCCGAGGGAAATAATTCCTGGCTTAGTGGAACTGGAATCTTAGCTAACTTCCCTCATGATATAACGTTAACTTTTTATTATACTATTCACAATCGAAGACTGTAGGCCAAAATTTTAGGAATTAAAGCCAATTTAATTTTTAATCCACTTAAGCTTCCGTTTGATATTCGATAAATCCATGTTCTCTTGCTCGGGTGCATACACAGGACAACGATGCCTAACGATTTTTGAGTAATACACTTATCATTAGAATTCAGTACAGATTCCAATCCTTTCCGTTTAAATCATTCCAAACTAACATTGCTGGTTGAAGTTGTCACCATCTTTACTAAAACGTTTAGCGTTACAAAGCATGAGTAGAAACACTAGCTTTAGAGTAAATACATTGACGTTAATCCATGACAAGTTGTTTGACAAACAGGACGAACATTTCGGGTCTTTTTCTATACTAAAAAAGAAAAGTCTAGGATTAACGAGTAGCCGGGAATTAGTTCTCAAAGCAGGGAACTTGTTCATAATGACTAACACAGGGAATTAGGTCCCTCATCGGCAATTTCCAGGGAATGGAACAAATCGAATCAAACGTAATTTTAGTAGTGAAAAATCAGTTAAGGTTTAAAAATACAGATAACGAGAGTTGCAAGTCTGAAATTTAATCCTTCCAAAAATCGATATTTACTTCTAAGTTTTTTTTACCAGCGTGACCTCTTTCTCATTTCATTCAAGCAGAGCATCTTCATAATGGTTTGAATAAGTATGATTTTCTGAATATGAGGCTTCACTCGGGCAATTAACCTTATTGTATGCATGGTCATCGCCTATCCCGTGAGATCGACGTAATCAATTGCAATGTTCGTCCCCGACGGCTCCACCGGTTGCAGTTTGATTCCGGTCTCTGACGCTTGCAAGTGATGCTGGGTGTGGTCGATGGTTTTCTTGTTTCCTCTGATTCTATGTTGAATTAGAAAGGTTCCTACACCAACAACCAGTATATGCTAGAAAGGAGGGTAATTATTTATGTTGTCGATTGAACTAAAAAATGAAAAGAATAAGTAAGGAACATGTACATTTAGTTAGCTCTCGTCTCTCTCATCTCTCTCTTCTCTCTCTCTCTCTTCCTCTTCTCCTCTCTCTCTTTCACCAGATCCAACCCCCTCGCATGTTCAGGAGGCATGGCAAGCCTGTGTGTCCATGGAGGGGGAAGCTTAGTCCTCCTATGAATCTGGTATCCAGTGGTTGTATGTTGTTCTTTTTTCAAGATCGATCGCTCTTTGGCATTTTCGACTGATATGGCTATACTATAGTTACTGAATGACCAAAATTGCATTTTAGCTGAGTCATCAAATTTTGATAAATGTTTTGGAAAATAAAACAATGCTAGCGCATAAACTCAATATGGAAAAATAAATGGTAAAGCAAGATAAACGAGCGTACCAATCTCGTAAGTCCCAAATGAAATAAAAATCAAGATTTGCTGCAATCACAGACCTCCTGGAACAACCAGGGGTGGGATCAAGTTGTATGGGAGTAAGGCAGCCCCTGTTGATCGTTCATACCGCCCTGAGCCCATTAGTTCTTGATCAGCGGTGGAAAATGGGCTTAAGAATGTCTTAATGTTCAATAAACGCAAATAATATTGGAATAAACTCTGTGTGTCTTTAGAAATCCGAGAGAAAAAATTTGCCACACACTGCATTAAGCTCTGTGTCAAATAAAATTATTAAATCCCTTTTTTTGTTTTCAAAATCGAGATTTTTAACGAATCTAATCACACCATTTGCAAATACACGTAATCTTTTAGGTTTTTTTCAATATTTTTTGAAATTAACATTATTTTTGAATTACAAAAATATCACTAAGTCATACGTTGACTGATTTGTTTTCCTATACCCTTGTTAGACGTTCATTCGTATAGATTCTGACGACGGGTAACTTTTCCGTTAAACTTTGGTTTCGATAAGGGTACTCACGGTATGGGGTGTGACCGGTCAGCGAGGAGTTTACTCCTCCATGGCAACTGGTCCTGCCTTTGCTTTGTCGAGGTCCGTGTTGCCTTACCTCGACTTCGTATATAGATTGGGACTATGATTACGGTTTAAACACATGTTTACTCGCAGACAATTGCGGTGTGCCATACCCTTACCAGTGCTGATTGATCAGAGATTCAATTTCTTGGAAAAGGTAAGCGAATTTCAATCAATTATACACAGAGTCAAGCATTTTTGGCGCCGATTTCAATTTGTATTTTTATTTTAAGTATTTTATTTCTATCCTTAATCGATAGCTGTTTTTCGTGATACCCACGATTGAAAATGCTACCATTGAGTGAACGGAAGTTGGCTGAAATATACCTCTAATATTCAATTCACTTTTTCAGATTTTCCCTGATTTCATTGAGTTACAATGAAAATTAATTCTTCCCGTAAAAATTATACAAACCCCCTTACTCATCTTATCAAATAACACATACTGCGTGGATTAAAATTTTCGGGGCCGAATATGGCATGACATTCGTGTTCGTCATTATGTCAAGATTGTTAGGCAAAAAATATAAGTGACCTGTCGTTTTCAAATTACCCGACCGACCCACTTTTCTACCAATCCTAGATTGTTTTGGCAGCGTTTGTATGTCTACTTCTCTCCTCTCAGTACGCAAGAGCTATTGTTCTGCGTACGTATCGCAGTTTATTGAATCGGAAGGCAAGCTATACCTCTTATCATGACAAGGCATGTTGTTGGCAGGGGTTTCAAAACCAGTCACTTTATAAACGGCAGCATTCTGTAAATTCTAATGGTTATATATAACCATTTACAGACTCTTACTCAATTATGATTCTCTATCGATTGTAGTGCCTCACAAGATGCTTTGTCTGATTGTTATAGCCATTGTTAAGAACGTGTTTTCTACACACTGACTTTGGACTTACGATATGTTCCGTTTCTCTACCTTGATCAAGGGACTATGGGCTCACGGCGGGTGTGACCCGGCGTCAACACAGGGATGCTTACTCTGCGTAGGACCTGATCCACTCTTGTATTCGTCCAGGGTTCCGTTGGCCTGCACAATTATCTCTTTCTTTTTGTATTCAATTACTATGTGAGAGAATTTTCTACAAGAAATGGTTGCGACTCACTGATGTCGTTATGATCTGATATTGACCTTTATCATTCTCACGATGTGGTAAAACAGATTATTGGGGAAGGTCCTCTTGTGTTGGCTTGTGGTAAACAGAGGGACGTTATCATTACGTGTGCTCCTGCAGCTTGAAGGTAACTGCTACTCTGCCAGAAGGTTTATTTAATGGCTATTTTTAGGGATGGATACATTTTACTAGTGGACACTCGTGTGTTACTATGGGGAGATGACTCTATTAATATTATGACAATGAAAAATTGATTTCCTATGTACAATTGGTTTATATAAAAGATCGGTCGGTTTTTAAGTTTATTTTCGTGATGTATATAAATGCATAATCGATACTGTAAAAATTCAAGAAGTATATGTTTAAGAAATGTTCATAGGTATGTTAAAGCATGACTTTGATATCATTGTAGTTGATTTTGTGTTCATCTATTATGTAAACATGGGAGTAATGCGTTTAAGTTTTTCAGAACTTTGTGCCGCGTTACACACATTTTGTAAGCTATGATAAATAGCAATCTAAAATTACTGTTGCATTGTTCAATTCATGCGAAAATCATACGTGAGTGGCGATACGAATCAAAAGATCTATTTTTTTTTTAAATTTAAAAATGTATTAAAATTAGCACTTTTCAATCTCCCAAATGAACAATTATATTAGAAAATCTTATTCAGCAATAAATACTGGCTGATTTCTCTCTTTTGCTGTCTTCTGCTTCACAACTAACTCGCCACCCGTAAAGAAGTCTGTGAATAGAAGATTCCATCAGTGCATTGGACTACTTTATCAACTCATTACTAATATTAAAACAAATCCAAAACAAAATTAAACAAATAAAAATGTGGCATTGTAATGTAAAAAGGTCTGTTATTCTGTATTTATGAATTCATTCTAAATTTTTTTTAAAACTTAAAAAAAAAAACCGCAAATCAATCATACTAAAGAAGCGGCAAATAAAATTCTCAGGAGCATTGTAATGAGTTAAGTTGACCCCGCCTGGGTTGCCGCTATTTTATACTTCTTCACCACATACCAATCAAGCATAACAGCCTGTCCTTCTGCTGTTTCTTCCCCAAAGGTTATCCTGACACGTGTAAACAAGCGATCCCTAAAATTATTCTCAATTCTGTCTCTTTACTTTTAACTTTCATCATGTTACGAATTTCAAAAAACAATTTCCTCATTCCCGTTTGACAGATCTACAGGCCTACATCCCACGCACCAGTAATTCAGTATAGGCCGTTTAAGAGTATTATTACACCATGTCCTTTAGAAATGTATGATCTGTTCATTCTCATTCTTAGGGAATTTCATTGGGTGGTCATGGTTGTGGATCGTTCGCTCGACCTTGACAAGAACTGCGTCGTTGAATGCCTTGCCACTACTAACTCAAAAACAAGTCTTTATCTTCTTGGGTTTTTTTTTTTTTTTTATTGCTATTCAATTCTGTTGCAAACTAATTTGATCTGACAATTAGTACCACCCGTCCGCGACTAAAGGATCGCCGCCAGGTCAAGAGGTTGCATTGGCTTCCATTTGATTAAAGCGAGCGATGGTCAGATATGACCTATTACTTTCTAGTACATATGTTTTAAAGATACATCAAAAATATAAATATAAACAATAAAATTCTTTCTTTGTTCTTTATCGGAGTCGTAAAGGCCAGCGAATTATTGCAGACAAAAAACGCATAGGCCCGCTTACTCGGGTTTATGATTTTTTTTTTTCTTTCTGCATCTGGCTCCTTTCGTCATCCGATAAACCAACCAATAAAAGCATTTGTTAGTTTAAATCAAATCCTGTAGATGTAAGTCTTCCGCGATAAAGAATTGAACGATTGCAATTTGAACCGTTATAAACTACGGAGATTTTTTTTTTTAAAAGCACAGTGCTTAGTTTAATTCTATCTAAATTTTACGTCGGGTCCTGTAATGCGCAGCAATTTATCCGTGTGAATGCAAACCGAAAGCTAATGCGAATATCATACCCGTTAAGTTCATGTTATTTTGATATTAAAAAAAACTAATGAAATGAAGTATTGATTTAATACACATGTACAATGAGGGCTACGTATATTTGTTCTCCGCAATAATTGATATACGAAATGATTCGTATTGCGTTAAATGCAATAGAATAAATGTTTAAAAAGAAAGAAAATTATTTGAAAGCACTTTTAAATAAATACGCAGTTTTTGGATTCATACCAACGTACATAAAAAAGTAAGCGGAATGCAGAAAGAGAACTTCCGGGTGGGGAAGAACTGGATCTAATGTCAAAAAGTATCGTCGTCTCGTGATTGCTCGCCGTCAGAAATTTCTCGTTAATTTTTTCGTCGGAAACCTATAAGAAACAATCCCGTGGGAACCACTTCGCTAATTTTATGGGTAGGGATGTGCCCGCTGAGATTCAGACCCCCTACCCTTTTCATATATTTTAGATTTTGAGAATTGTATATCCTTTTACATATAATTCTGTTCGAAATGTGACCTTTTCCCCATATGACCAAACAAGAACTGCACAGAGGCTGGATCAAATTAGAAGGCCATTCATTAATTAATGAGTAAACATTAACTTATCATAATTTTCATGCTGCATTTCTATACCATTGTCATAATATTCTCTTAGTGGAAAGGCATACATGTCCTATTCCAAGCGGCACTCCCTATCTATCGGTATAGAGTACAGTGCCCCCCCCCACCCCCCGGGGAGAAACAATAAACGATAACGTGCATGCTTATAGATCAGTTACATGTACATATACAGTCATATGTTTTGAACAATAAATATTATATACAGCACAATACATATTTTAAAAAACCTAAAAGAATATAAAATATATGTTAAAAATAGAATTTTATATAAAATAGAAAAAATATAAAAATAATAACTCCATGATTTATTTCACGCAACCTTGTTAATTTGGGAATGGCAAAAATTTCATTTGCATAAATTTACGCCGTGTGGAAAGCTAGTATTTAATTCACTCGATTTTAAAATTTATTGCCGCATTAGTTTTACCTCGCATCCAAAAAAAAAAAAAAAAAAAATGCGAAGCAAAATCTGATGTGAATCCGTGGAAATCGAGGCCATTTAATTTAAAAATAACTTATATATCTTGCTCGATCGTTAATCAAAATATTTATTCATAAAAAATTTTATATTTATCTTTTTATTTTATCGAACACACAACGATGATCATGTTTAACATTACACGTTGGCGACAGAAACGCTCTAACTTAAAAACACTGTCTTGGAAAACTCAGTAAGGTCTAACGCGAAAATGCACGATTTCAATAAATATGTTCTTCATTGATTCAGTATATTGTGATGGGGCTGTTCCTAACCTGCCAGATATATATAGATATATATACTATCGACACCGGAGGAATGCAAATGGCGAGTTGTATGATGCAACGATAAACTTAAAGACATCCTTAGTTGCACGATGATATTTGACAGTTTAGACACAAAACGCAATACATTTTGAAAAGAGACCGCGTGCTGATAAACATGTACGCAAAATCGACTGGGAAGCAACAGGTATGCGGTGTTCGAATGAAGAAACATAATCATTACCACCCCTCCCCAATAGAGAATTTTCGTATAAAATAATAACTTACCATTTTAAAAATGACGTTCGCCACTTGTTTCTAAAGGCTGTTTTGAAATGAATATCACGTACGTACATGTAGACAACTTCCGCAAGGCATCCAAGCAGATTTAAAAAATGCGTAAAAAAAAAATGGGGTAAGAATTGATACCTCCAAAATAGGTTTTCCCCACCACCTGTCCACGCACTGTTTAATCCGTAATTTCTGGGTTGTGCGTTTTTGTAGGGTAACAGAGATCAATTCCTGTCTCAGATGTCAATATGTCCCGTATGCCCTTGGCAAAACACCTGGCATTGTTTATGGTGGCATAGTCACCTTAGGTACCAATTGCATAACAAAAAGGAGAATTGAAACAATTTTGAAACAAGATTTAAATCCAAGACAAATGTAATTGTTAGATTATGATGAACGTGAAATAACATATAACCACATGACAGAGGAATGATTAGAAAGCCGACTCATTTGCACTTTCAAAACCTTTTTTTTTTTTTGGAAAATTATATCCATCTTGATGGAATTTTTAAAAAATATAATATATGTATATATTTTCAAATGACATCTTGTTAAATGATTAATTTTTTTTTAATAGGGAATAATTCTTTGATAGACTTTGAACAAATGTAAATAGTTCAAAGGGGAAATACAAAGGCAACAGTAAAAACAAAGGAAAGGGCCGGGAAAACAAAACAACAAACAACAAATCTTAATTAGTCATTAATGATTGATCGCATTAATGATAGAACGGCATTTTGTTCGTACTTTTATAAGCAGACCGTATATTTTGTCATGATGATGAAGTGTGATTTGAACAATTCGACGTATCATATACAGGTATTAAAAAAGTACTTGATCTACTCACTGGTAAGCAGAAAGATGGCGATTTTCTGATGTTTCATATTTACATGTACTGCATGAAGGGATTTGACGTTTGATGGCGATGTGTGCTAGCAAGCGCCGCGAGTAAAATATTATCAGAATTAAAAAAAAAGAGCACCAACTAAATAAATATTTAACTGGTTCCCTTCCTTGTCTTCCGTCTAATTTATTACTTAGTATGTCCCACCAATCAGCTTACAGAAACGTAGCCTTTCGCAATTTTCGCGTGCAAAGGTTCACAGTAAAGGTCACGTGATCATGATGAATATGTCATGAATATTTCTAAATGAATACTGTGTGGGTGTCGATATTAAAATGTTTCAAACCTCGTCTCTCTCTATATATATCTATACAATGTACTCCTGATGTGGTCCTTTAAATGCCAATAATTATATATTAGCATTGTGATGTCAATAATTGGAGTATAATTATATAGACAGACGAGGTTTAAGAAATCAAGTACATAAATTAAAGTCCGCAAGGGGAAGTAGTCCCTGGAAAAGCTAGTGTTTCTTTGGGAGATAAATCAGAAAAAATGGGGCTTTTAATTATTTGAGGGATGTTGGTATGATAATGTCACTTATAAAATTCGAATTAGTGGCTAAATATTATTAGTATCGAGATGT
>CAJDSM010043943.1:1668-16854 GCA_903981925.1 Ostrea lurida
TTCCTGAGTTGTTGTTGAAGACGATGACCTGTATTCGGCGATTACAATTACCCACAAATCTTATGTTGACTGATTTGTTTCACACCCTTTTTGTTTAGATACTGTCATTTTCCGACTAGAATTTGGATAACGGGTAATCCCGTTTACTTATTTCGACTAAGGGCATACACGGCGGGTTGTGAACGGTCAGCATGAGTGGGATGCTTACTCTCCATCACCTGATCCTACCTTTGCGCTTTGGTCGATGGACGGTCCGTGTTGCCCTACACTCGATTTTAGTATATGTTTCTTTGGATTATGATTACGTTTGACACAATCATGTTAACTTCGCCTTTTTGTATTAATACAACATTGAAATTTCAATCTAAAGTTTTCAACCAGGTCCGCGCTGAAAAAGTGTTCCCATGAGTGTGTTAGACTGTATTGGAATCAAGGTCATTGCACCGAGACGTGAAATATTTTTGGACTGTAACGGGTGTAGATCACAGCTGCTGTATATTTCATTTTCTTTGTCAATGAATATTTCCTGGTCTTACTGAAAAACGAAAATGATAGAATGGCTAAAAAAATATTTGTTGAATAGGGTTATTTCACTGGATGCTGACAAGACAAGTCTGTTTCATGGATATAAAGTATCGGATCAACCCATACCGAGACACGGGACCTCCATCTGAAAGAATCATGACTGTTTAAAGCCTAGCGAAGAAACCATCACTAAACAATGGATGTTAAATCATGTTGAATTACTTGGGGATCGAGAATCAAACCCATNTAGTGATTCTTCGGACTCGTGGGCGGACACCCTAGCCACTAGGCTACCACACCGGGAAACCGAGATAAGAAATTAGTATAAGTTTACGTTACGTCATGAAAAATGTAAAGTAGAGATAAAAAGTGTACCATATGATACGCCCGTTTGGAACTCGTATACATGATGTATATCTATGTTTTGCATACTCAAAGATCCATCACCAGATCAGGGTTGGATGAAAGTACGACTTATACAAGTAATACGGGCACAATCTGTAGTCATGAAATTACATGCATTCCAAAAGAGGCCAAAACAATCTACTTTTGGGTTACAGCACAAGTCCATCCTCCTCCCATATGTATTAGCTGACCGAGTGTGATGATCCAAGGTCCTATGGAGCTCAAAGTATGATCTAGACACGACTTGGACTTGGAAATATGACCATTAAATTCCAGAATAAGGTCACATCAGTAACCTCCTTTAGAGTCACGACAGCCCCCCCCCCTCCCCGAGTTTACAGTATGCAAGATGTAACCAGGAAATTATTTGAGATTATATAGCCATAAAATTTCGGAAAGAGGCCACAGTTATCTATTTTTGTGTCACGACACAGATTTTCCACTAGATGTATCAGCTGAACAATTTTGATTTATGATGCGCATGCGATAAATCTAACTGACTGATGGGCACACGGACGAATGGGAAAGGCGGCCCGTCAAAAGACGTGTGTTATAAAGCCTTGGAATAAATTTTAGACTAGCAATATTCAATTTATGTACGACCAGTAGAGAACAATATCGTAAACTTGTCAAGTTATTGATTATTCATGACTCTAAAATCTTTACTTCCGTTGCCCTCTTTGATTCCATACAACCAGGTGAACAGTGATGAATCAAAGTGCTATATAATGTATACATTTACGACGTATATCAAGCAAACATGCGTGAATTGAAGTGGTTTTATTATTCTTCCATGTTATTCAATTCATGTCATGGATAATTAACACTTAAAATATTGATCATTAATGACCTAGTCTTTGTACACCATTGTAATCTGTAATTACAGTGTTATTTTGCTCAATCGTATCGTCCAGTGGAAGAATCTGTATTTTCTTGACACCATTGTTTTTGCAGCACACCAAACAGGAAGCCAGTCTTTTGAAAATGTCTCTCGGGAGTAATGACTTCTTCGCAACACACAAGACTACTATAACTTCCGCTAGCTCTTCGGAACGCATCAGTGTTTGAAGCGCCCACCATGACCAAGAATCCACATATTTTACGTCGCTATACACACCAAAAACACTGGAGGCGGCGTATATATGTGTGGCTACTATCGCAAAACCGATGGCGGACGAAATGTAACATGTCAGGATCAGTCGTAATATTCCAGAATTGTCTGAAAGAAAAGAAGTAAAAGGTTTATATTTACTTATCTCTAATAAAGTATAATAATGCGACTTCGTTTCGTACCCAAGCACGAACTCGGGGTAGCCAAACTGCAGTCGAATGGTATATGACGTATTGTGACATTAGAACTCTACCCAAGTAGGCCTGACTTTCACGAGGTGGGAACAACATGTAGTTCTTGCATGGATACTGCGCATGTGTCAGTTTCCAAACAATTTATGTGATTGATTGGGATACTCGGGTATAAACCGAAGTCATCCAGAAGATAGATTTCCCATGGTGCGTAAAAGAATGGTTACCACGAACCGGCAGTATAAAAATTATTTAATGCACGTGATACTGATATATCAATTTAGTTCGACAATACATGTACTTGAACCTCAGTAAGGCTCTATGGTTGTTTAGTCGGATACCATAGTGTAAGCTATGGCCTGGCTATAAGGATTGCCTAACTGCGCGTAGTAATCCGGAAGTCACCCCAACAACCGCCAAAATAAACGGACACTCTGTCATAATCAATCCATCGTAGTTTGTTTTGAATGCTAAATCCCATGATAACTTCTTAATAATTCAAACCAATTTTGATTATTCAAAACATTTGAAGTGAAGGGATTTGGTAGTAGTGTAGCGTACAGTTTAAGGGTATACGCAATGTACATTTCACATATTTTTTCTATCTCCAAAATTGAAGACTTCCAATTATAATGATAAAAGTTGCAGACAACGCAAACATCATTCAATCCCTTCAGAATTATTCGATGATGTTAGAAATATAATATACAACAACTGATAGGGTTTCTGTTAGTATGTATACGTACAGGTGCATTGCATGCATTCTCCAAAGAGAGTACATGTAACTCAGAATTCAAGTATGAATAATGGTGCAAATTACAGTCCTTCATCAACTGTTATCTTTTCCAAAACACAGGAATAATGTCTGATTTTATTCTCAAAAGAAATCTAAGGGTACTATGATTTATATTAAAAATTATTCTATAAAATATATACAATAACGAACGTTTGCCGTATGTACCTTATAAAAGGAACTTGGACTGTTTCTCTGGTGAGCTAGCTTTCCTGGCGATGATGTAGAGTTTCTATCTTAATCACGCAAGTTCAGCAACAGCGCGAGCTGGTTAGCAACCTGGATTGGTGACCGCTACATGTTACGCTTGAGAATTTTTCACTCATATGGAGACTCACCATTGCCGGTGAAGGCTGCAAAATTACCTATGCCCCTTTCAAGAGCAGAAGGGATCTTTATCGAGCAACACACTTACTGTGACACCGCATCGGTTTTTGCAACATATAATCAATCACATTCTCTGCTTCTATCTATCAAAAGTTTCAGGAACGTATAATTCACATCATTTCAAAAACAAAACAAAAGTGCATTCAAAGACCTGACTTATAGTGTACTGCCTGGGAATTAAGATAGGCATAGTGGCATATTTTATGAATAAAGCATGCCACTATGCCTATCTTATAGGCCTTAGGTTGCTTTTTCGGAAAAAAAGTTGATAGACCTCTGAGTTGCGTGGCACTTCCGATTATGACGTCATCAAAATGTGAATGTCATTTTAGACACAATTTCTACTTCAAATTTCGTCACTGAAAATAATGAAATTGATCAGTTTGACCATAATTAAGTATGCTGATTCACTTATTTTAATGTACATATGTACATTTTATGATTATTTATCATTATGATTTACATCAGTAAGCAAATCCATTTGAAATGTGAGACTTCATTCACATTAAAATGTGAGTACTTCAGATTTTACACTTTCATAAAAAATGCATTTTGAGAAGATAATGTAGATTTTAATTGCAATGACACATATTGGCACTGTTTTCATGTGTAGGTAATTTAGGTTTCAGTGGGAAGGGGGGGGGGGCATCGAAAGGGTACCTTACCACAAGTTTACTCTAAATTACGCAATTAAAATATGCTAAACAATCGAGCATATTCATAGTTTCTAGCTGTTTTCGTGGGGAATTATTGGTATGTGTTTTTGTAATCCGGAGAGCATATTGACCGGCTGAGACTTGATACATTGATTGACGTTTCTTTATACAGGTATGAGTTTTAATGACATAAGTTTGTAAACATTACATGTTAAAATATAACATCTCATATTTTGGGACACACACTTTCAGCTCCTTTATAATGATTCTGTTAAAATGTTAATATCGAGATTGTAGAGATTGGTGAGGCCTGAATGATGTCAAATACTCATAGAGGTATTTTGGCGTTTAAATATCTTCCTCAATTTCATTAATAACCAATATTTTATTATTAATATTCATTTTTATAAATTTGGAAATAAATAAAAGATCAATTTGTTTTATTAAAAACAAATGCCTCTCATTCTTCCCCAAATGAAAGTGCTTCAAATTACTTCTCCTTCCCCTTAATGTACTGCGTTGTATGGAGGATACATCGTAGGAACCCCACGAGTTTTCTCTCCATTACACTGCATCAAGAAATGTAGTGTAATGGAGAGAAAAACGTGGGTTCCGACGTTGTGAGGAGAAAACACATTATGAAACAAAATTAACACAGCTTTAGCTGGAAGTTAATATAATACAATTAATATGTCCTTGATCATTAAAAAATTTCAGTTGACTCTAAGGCAAATTTGATATGGAAAAGCACACAAACCTTCATTGGCTTGCGATGTAAAGTTTTGTTTTTTTTAATGTTTTTAGGGGGTTTTGGGGTGGTTTTAAAAAAAAAAAAAAAAAAAAAAAACAATTTTTGGTTTGTTTGTTTGTACAGTACCCGCTATCAGTACATTAGGTATTTTTATAATGTGGAGGAATACTACCGGTATATGAACAATGTACATGCATTACAAGGTCGGTCGCGATTTTACAAGACTTTTATTACATGGACAGTCTACATGGCAAATAGACCTAACAGTACATGTACTACTATTAATTCAAAAGATTTGTTGTTTGAGACCAAACGTAAAGATTTTTTTTAAAAACCCATCAACAAGTCCAGTCGTTTTTACACCATTATGAAACAAACACGTCTCAAAAATGTTTCCAAAAGTTCCTAGCATATTACGACTGGTCTTCAGTTATTTCATTACCATCGTCACTGTGTTTTTGTCATTCTTAAACCAATAACAGAGAGTGAAAAGTACGGCAAACCTTTATTTTGATTGTCGGGTCGTATGTTGGAAAATCAGTCAACCATATTTAGTCACGTTTCGTTCGTGATGTGAAATTTTAAGTAATATTTCACCTATTTTTATGTTTCACTTTTTGCTTCAGTTTTGTAACCGACAACACAATTCGTCATTAACACGATAAGCAGCCATATTTCACAGGACATTGTAGAATCAAAGAGAAACCGATTAACTATTGTCGATCAGTGCATAGTTCACATTGTTCCAAAGGAAGCTGAAAGCAATTGCCTGGAAACATTAATAGATGGAGCCGACACAATTAGTTTCTTGACCAAACAAAACAATTCAAAAGTCCGATGAATGACGATACAAATTGTGAAATGAATACTCAAAACCTGGTCTTTTAGAATGTACAAACAATTTTTTCCCAATTTTAGTCTCACCCCTAAGTCTGTCAGAACCGTCTTGGCTCCAAATCTAGCTATAATTCAAAATATTTTTTCTGGAATAATCGGTATTGAGGTTCTCCTCCCCCCATGTTTTTCGTTAAAAGATCTGAGCCCGTTTAAGTCAAAAGAATGAATTCCTATGGTTGGCCTCGGCGTGTTATGATCAATGAAGCCAGCTGTGTTGTTCCAGAGTACACGTTGTGCATGATCAAAAAGACAATGACTTATTATAGCTAAAGTACCGACCTTTTATGCATGAAAAAAAAACTACTAAAACACTCCTCGTTTGATCCACTGTAAGAAAATATTAGGTCCTTGGTCATATTGTAAAGTATTGAAACAAAGTTTCAAGGCTATCAATAAGCCATATAAGAGGAGAAGTTGTAACGAGCTATTTACATCCACACTATTCTCTACGAGTCCACTATCAACTTTCTGTGGATTAACACTTTGGATCCTCCTGCCTAATAATATCACGATCTGTAAGATGGAATAAAGTATTGCAAAATTCCAAGTCGTATCTGATTGAATTCAAATAGAATATGTGCTCATAAGGCTATTTACGTCCACGACTCCTCTTAGACTTCCACCACAACTTGTGGGAACCTCTAACTATATGTACATCTACAATGTGGCCGTGAAGCAGTGCTACTCAGTTCTAAAATGGCTGTTGTACGAGAAGTGTTCACCAAGCTATATGTGAAACCTTCACCCCGCTTAGACCCACTTGTAGCAAAATTAAATAGATCCTCCTATTATCGCACCTCAAACAAATGGCCAGTGAAACATATGCCACAAAAAGCTTCAAGTCTATCTGACGGCCATGAAAGGAAAAGAAGTTTCACAAGTAGTTTACATCCACCACAACTTGAGGGGAAAAAATTCATTGGATCCTCCTGTCCCAAACAAATATCGCACACCTGATGAAAGTATTTTGTTACATGTTACAGTGATAAGGTCTGGGAAATAAACAATTGTTATAAAACCTAAAAAAAACCACAAAAAAACCCATTAATAAGATACTTTCAAAATGTAAACCTTAGGAACTTCCGGGACTTGGCCCATGGGCCCACACTTGGGGTTTCATCCAAGACCACCTAGCTCACTGGTCCCCTCTTTTCAAAGACCACACCCCCTTTCAATAAGTTCGAGATCCGCCAATAAAACCAGTATATAGACAACGTTTTGGATCTACAGACGGCAACCCGATGTTCAGTATTTTAACCCCACCCCAACTTTGTTGCCGGGCTGATAACATTAAGAAAATGTCATATGTTTACATGTAAACATTATGTACCAAGTTGCTCCGCAGTGAGGTCATGAACTCTCCCTATCGGATCACCAAATTTGACATGTGGTATGAGACGCTCTTGCTCTATATCAACCATGCATTAATTTGTTCAAAATGTCTGTCAGAATTAAAGGTCACCCAAGATTATTAGGAAAGGATAATAATTAAAAAAAGTAAAATTCCTATTTCAACAGTTATTTGAACAGGGTTTGATTCATTCAGGTACGAAGTAGTCACAAATCGTTCATCTTCTTTTATAACAGCACCATCTAAGTAAGAAAACCTTAAATGGTGATGGTGATATATGAGCAAGGAAGAATGTACATGGTAACTCTCATGATCCCGAGGGGTTACTGAGTCAGAGGCAGAAACTTGGTGTGTGGTATGCGTGGGTACAGTTGTTGTTTATAAATATCATTCTACTACTAGTGTTATTGCATAATACACTTTTAAAATAACTTTGCGCAGAGCAGGTCCCTACACCAAATTGGACATTAAATGAATTCATGCGTTTAGGGGAATTGGTTCATTAGGGTGCGGTCCAAACATGTTCAGTGATTGAATGTGATAACCTGAAATTTTCAACATTTTTTAACTTTTTCGGGTTACCAGAACCCTTCCTATTCTTTTTTGGTGTGACGGCATCTTTAGGTGCAAAGGAGCATATCCTTCACCCCCGACACCTGGGGCTGTGCCAAAATTTAAAATTGGTTAATATTATTTTTAAAAAATCTCTTCTTACAACCGCAGGTATTCTGTAAAAATAAGAAGCTAAAAATGCATTAAAGATGTAGGGTAGGAAACAACATCTGCAAATATAGGAAAGATTTCATGATCCCTGGAGTAAATGTTCTGACTAACGGCTGGGAGTAACTAGTATTTCATGTGTAAAACATTTCATTTTAGTTGCTATCGATTTCTAAAGTGAAACTATAGGTCATGGGATGATTTAGAATGTACAGGTGTCCTTTGCCAAGCTGTAATTTCATGATTCCAGGAGTTAGGGGTTCTTTTGGTACTCGTTGTTGCGACCAAGTTTTGTTTATTGATTCAGTGTGTTAACAATGAACATTTTTAATTCCTTGATAACTACCATTCCATTTTTAAAAAATTTGGCTAATATAAGCATCTTCGAGACAACTCGTAACATAAATTGAATTTCGTTTAAAGGTTTTCTGCATTCCCTGGGGTCTTAGACGCGGGGTGGGTTAAAACGAGATATCAACTGTGAACCAAGTATGAATGAGAATATACTCTCTCTACAATTGCTTTTTCCTGATGAAAGTCGAGAGAAAACATATATTCAATCATAGGATCAATTAAGGTACAACCCTCTCGTTGACTCCGCGCACAAGTATTAGGAATATGCCATCTACAGACACGGTTAAAGCCAGCAGCCTTATGATCGGTGGAATTTCTGATATTCGTGTTTGAGACAGGATTTATGTGATAACTATCAATATTAAATGCAAATTAATAGTGATTAAAAACTGATCAAACCCAATGGCCACTTTCATGTAGTTTAGAATAGTATATATGCATGCAACGCAATACAATAGAAAAATCAAGTCATTGCATGAAATATCTTGTTCTCTTATAATGAGGAACTTTCGCATGTTTTCTCACTATCGCAACTTCACTTGGATCATTTCCGGCAAATGAAAGTCAACCGGAAATGTACGAAATGGGTGCTTCCACCACTGTTCAGTACATGTATTATTAACGTGCTACCAACTTCATTTATCGGGAAGATGTCATTTGTTTTTAAAAGCTGAATTGCAAACAAAAAGGAGAAGTATATCTCTTTTTAGTCGATAAGTTTCATCTGAGAATACAAATGGAGGTTAAATCGAATAATTCAAAGTTGTTTTCCGTATTGCCGGAAATCCCGAGAGATAATACTGCAAAAGCGACAGAAAAATGTAAATCATTCCGGTAAATATAAACATCGTATTATACAATGTACAATGCTACCTTACAAAAAAGACCAGCAGCACCTGAAAATTCGCATTCACTTCTTTGATGAAAGGAAGCCCAAATAGAGTCAAAAAGGACAGCAAGTGTAAGGTAACGAATGAACTTCTATTCTTATACAACATAATTAATTAAATTCATTGTACTGATGTTTTGTCGATCAATATCCATATTCCTATTTATAACGTATATTTTCACATTCCGTGGAGATATATTTCTGATGTGAATCAATAACCTCATCCCACAGTCATCGAGGACTTAATCCTCAAAATGGCCTGCATTGTGCAAAGCCTAAAATGTCGGGGACCATTTTTATTTTTGTAAGATTCAAACGTCTTGATTACGACCATACATGTAGTCACGTTAACTTGCTTTTAAAATCTCTACAGCTGTTCAATTGGACTCTCAGACAGGTTAAATTGCTTGCAACAATGAAGAATCATGAATCTTCCAGCATGAAGTCTTCCGAAGAGGTTTATACACATGGATTAATGAACGTCAGATAAACATCTCAAAATTGTATAATATGTGTTATTGGAAATTAGCATCATCCTGAAAAAATATAAGATACATTCATATTGCAAATTAAGTTGAATTTCACCGGGTGGTAATACAAAAAATTTACTATATGACAGACTTGACATCTTATATGCTTAATATTGGAAATTTGAAATTACCCCACCCGGTAAATCGAAACAATTTCTCACAATTACGACCAGTACAGGAAATAACAATTCACAATACATCGTTTCCATAGTACCATAGTCAGTTAAAAACTTATCAACAAAGAACGATATTAATTGAAAATGAAGTACCAAATCCAAATTATGCAAAGTAATAGGAGAGAAAAATACCGACCATGCTGTAAGTTGGCAGAAGCTGAGGGACAAGTTACTGCGGAATCTTCGTTCCTACACAGAGTAACCCACGCACCATCAGGACCCAAAGAGAATGAATAAACCCTGACAGATCACCAAAAGGAATCGTTTCAGGGAAGAAAAAAGACAGACAGGTTGTTGAGATGACAAGTGTCACGTGGGCGGCTCTGTTAAATCCCAAATAGCAGGTAATTTTTGGAAACCGAGGGAGGCCCCAACGCTCATTTGGTGGTAATCAATTTAGCCCAAACGAACCTAAACTAAAAGCTCGAGAGTAAAAAACGGACTTCCTAGTGGACCACAAGTAATCTGGAAGACACTGCGGGGAGAATATTTCCTCGGTTTGATAGGCGTCCACATTTTAAACATAATACAAATCGCGAAGGAACAACAAGGTATCAGCATTGTTAGGTAGAGTCCCGAGAGACTGACCTTTGTACTGTCTGTTGGAGTCCTATCAAACACCACGAACTAAAACCACTTATGGCTAAAATATCTGCAATAATAAACGGCACATCCAAAGAAATATGTGTGATCGGCCCATGCAGCTCCCATTCCTACAATGGGCTGACTGACCAGTTCGGGTTCGGGCTCCGGCATCAGGGGCTTCCGCTTCCGGAAAATTTCCCCAGGTTCTTGTTCTGGTGTAAGTGGGTTCGTTGTTCCGGTGAAGGGTAGGTTCTTGTTTCTGGCTTATATGGTGGGTCACCTGTAGTCGACATGATCTTGCTATGTCATTTTTCGTTTTTTAAAGCTGAAAAATAAAAAGCTGCGCTTTAAAGGATTCTTCCATACAGAATACATGTTGAGCAACTCTAGTATATTCCGCTTCTCCAAGGCGAACCACAGCGATATGTGGGAATATGTAAACTGAAACTAGCCATGGCAATGTATTGGTTCCAGCTATCACGCTGTTGTGCGCGGTGGCGACACAGGAACGAAGCTGTTGAATCCAAAGAGAATTACTACCTTTCATGCATGCAATTAGTAGATGTCGTTTGATATTGCGGAAGGAATCGTATTGCATTAAATTTAGTACAGCTCTACCGCGAATTCGTCCCTTCTAATACTGAGGAAAATCATTTAGTGTGTAACAAGCAAACAAAATTAGTCATTGGTGAATGAACTTTATACAAATCATCTACCATTGCTACTAATGAGTATGTAAAGATGTAGTGGGGTGAATACAGGAAAGAATAAGGGTGTCATAATTATGTTATTTTACATTTAGAATATCTTTTAATAAGAACCAAGCCTTAATGAATAGTGATAATTTCGATATACTGCTACATGTAAAAATGTTCAGCTGAGGTTAGGCTCCGATGGATTTGGACTAACACCTCTTTGAATCTCGGGAGCACTCCTTCATAATTCATATCTGTTAAAATCTACAGATGCACAGTTTCTAACCTCCGCCCAACCAGTCATGAGAGAGCAGTCATAGAAACTGCTCAAGTTAGATTTGGAGCAGTCATGGAGCAGCTCTAGAGCAGTCAGCAGAACTGCTCTAAGTAACTTAGAGCAGACGCAAAGCTGTCATGGACATTTTTCTAAGTGAACTTGAGCAGTCATGGGAGCACGCGAAGCGGTCATAAGCCGAGTCACAGACCATGTTCTAAGTTAACGTCGAGCGGTTCATTAAATTAGAAACAGCTTATTGCTGTTCTTTCTCTAGAGCAGCTCTGGGCAAGAAATTAGAGCAGCTCCGGTCAAGAATTAGAGCAAGCTCTGTCGGTATAAAATTTAACCGCTTTGGAAAACTTGACCAGTCAGTTTTTAGAATTCTGACGTGACAAGTGGTCGTGATTAGATGGAAAATGCCTGTGAAATTGGAATAGATGCCTTTTTACATAAGACAGAGAATTGTTAATTAGAAACAGTGGGAAGGACTTTCGTTCAATAGTAAGCATATTGACGATCAGAGAGGTGTCAAGTTTCACGGTTTGCCATTGGAAAATTTTATGGAGAGACCGTTTTAAATGTTCCATTGAAGATCCACCGAAAAGCAGCACGAAGACGGGAAAAATTTCAGAGAGGACAATTAGAGTTCATCAGACGCACCGTATATGCCACTAATTAATACAATTCAATCTGTAATAACCGTCCATATGCATTTCAAGTCTGTTTTGCGTGGATTTGTTTTTTTATTTAAGGAAATTAGCGAAAAATATAATTTTAATATTAATAGCTATTCTAAGCGAACTTGGAGCAGTCGTGGACCTTCTAAGTGAAATCAGAGCAGTCGTGTGACCTGTTCTAAGCAGACTTGGAGCACAGTCGTGGACTCTGTTTCAAGTGAACTAGAGCAGTCGTGGACCTGTTCTAAGCGAACTGAACCAACACCCCTGGTAGCAGTCGTGCGCAGTCTGACCTGTTCTAAGAGTAACTTGGAGCAGTCACAGAGCAGCTCTAGAGCAGTCAGCAGAAGCTGTTCTAAGTTAACTTGGCAGCAGTCATGGAGCAGTCTAGAGCAGTCAGCGAACTGCTTAAGTTACTTAGAGACAGTCATTAGAGCTGCTTTACGAGCTTGCTTTAAGAGAGAGTTAGAACTGGTCGCTCTGTACGTCCCAACTTCAGTCTCTTCTAGCAATAATGGCACTTATTGTACTGTTGTTCTTAAGATAAGTGATTCTACTATCAAATAACTCCAAAGTCCTAGAAATTTTGCTTATGCGGTCTAGTATGAAAATCCCCAAATGAAAAATCTAATTTCCATATCAATTTTTCCGTCTCCCGATGAATTTTTATCTCCTGATAATGAGAGTTTACTATGGTCTATTTTATTTTTAAATTTAAAGACTCTATACGTTGGAATTAGTTACTGCCCATACTACTGTTACATGTATCACTAATTAAAGCAACCCTTAGACTATATCTGAGAATCCTTCTTCGTTTATAAGGAGATTATATACATGTATTAGTTAATTCCTTCACTGAATCTTATATTGAACGGGCATTAGTGAATGTTTCTATTTGTTTAACCAGTTCAATCATGATTTGAAGCGACAACGTGTCGCTTAGATTACGCATTTAAATTTCTAGAACCGGCTGAACTGAATGTAATTGGGCAAAACATGAATTATGAAGAACTCTCTGATTCGTGAGGCATTGAGCTAAATCAATGTCAAAGTGAGATTACAGTTGCAAGACACCACAGAAAACAAGATGTATACCCCAACAAATATCAGATAAAGAAACACCCCTACTTACAATTTGTTTTACGTTTACCATGGGATGATTCTGTTTGAAATAATTTTCACTGAAATGGACTTTAATGGCTGATGTAACAATCCAGTCGACGAAAAGTCTAAATACAAAGAAATGATGAGCAAATACAAACGAAAAATTCACCATTGGGAATGTTTTTTCCTCATGGTCATGTTGGAAATTTATATACACGGAGAGTGATCTAATACTAGATGTCCAGGGCTTACCGTCGTTTAAGACAGGGTCACATTTCGTTTTCATATAATTATTTAAAACGATTTCCAAGATGTAAAAGAAAAAAAAACCCCCTGAACTTGTTGACTGATTTTATTTCAGAAGTAAATATACATTAGATATTAAGTTCCTAGACGACAAGCACTGCTATCAGCCGAATAGCATCACTAAAATTTAGTTTGGCACTTCACGGTAATTCAACCGGATGTATTAAACTAGATATTATCCTCGACCCTCACCGATTTTAAGTGCTACTCTTTACTTGTTAAGTTTATGATTAATTTAAGTAATGACAGAGTTCTCAATACAACAATATTGTAGTATAACCCAACAGTATCATATTTTCATTAATATTCAGATCTTTTTTATATTGAATTTTCAGATAACATTTTAAAAAAAAAAAGGAATTGTTTTTTACTCTACACAAAACAACTTTAAGATATATAGGGTATATCCGAACCGGACTAAACATTAATAGCAAGAACTACTGGTAACATAAAACTCTGAACATGAATTCGTTATAAAAACGTTCACACGAATACTAGTAAATGAGTTATCGATGTTCTTATATTTTGCACAATGGAAATTACAAGCTTGAACAGTGGAGACGGAATTATTGTATTATAAGAGCAGAATTACATACGCGAAAAGGGCTTTTAATGAACCGCACCAGGGAACCGCAATTGTTCACTCTATAGAAGCCTTTATAGTATGGAAACACACATCTTTTGCAATGTACGACTAACCTGTACTAAAACGTTCGGAAATTAAACACTTTTAATCAGTGTAAGCAATTTGCTTCATTAGGACCTATTTAGAAATTTCCAATAATTACATCGTAAACTACGTCAAGGCATTTCTAGCATTTAGTACATAATTATTTCTTTTAAAAGAATTATTATATATGCAATCCAGATCAAATAAAATTCCCCTTCTGTATTCAATATCAATATGCTTTATAGTCAAATACTGAATACTTACATTACTATAAAAATACAGTATCATCTCTCTTGAAAGTTCCCACACTTTGTCCACATTCAAAATTCCGGAAATCGAATGTAATTTGACTGTTTTCAGTTCAGATGAAAAATGTATCCACGTCGTCCACCTCTCACGATGACTTGGTCATTCTGGGACGTGCCGTCTTACTTCCGATGTATAACAGGACTAAGGGCGTGTAGGTTTACGCACACTACTGGCAAAACTTCTGTAGCAATAGCGAACAGAGCAAAGATACAAACAATATTGGTCTACTTGATCCAGATAAACAAAATAAGCATGAAACATTTTGTTGTTTTTTCTTAAGTATTTTTGATTTTATCATCAATTTAACGTGTTGTTCATGTAGATGCATATATATACGGTTTGTAGATTTAATACTAAATTAGTTGAGGGGCCCACTTCAGGCAAATGTTTTTTAATAACTGTTCAAATAAAGTGAGGTGTTGGCAAGTATGATTTTTAAAAAAAATTAAATATTTGTCTGAAAAAATAGTCCTGTTTAAAACGAATATTCAATTTCAGATAGTGAATATTAGTAAAAATCAATTGGAATTTGTACAATGTATTGTATAACTGGAAATGGGATATATCAATAACATGCCAGCAAAGTTTGGTAAGTGGAATTGATGGATGGCACACATAATGACAAACCTTACATTAAATGGGGTATTTCCACAATTACAGGCAAGCAGACGAAGTGTAAAATTAAACAAAGGCCCATGGTTCGCATCACTCACCTGAGCCACTTTGCCCCTAGGGAAAGACAGAAGTGTCTGATTTACATGGCACTATTCAAACGTATGGACAAAGTAACCTCGGTCCATCATTCCAATATATCTCTCTTTTCTTTT
>CAJDSM010043943.1:16879-28837 GCA_903981925.1 Ostrea lurida
TTACCCCAACGATATTAAGCGCCCCCACGAACCAGTTATAAAACAATTTGGACTAAACCGCAACGAAAACCATGGGTTCTGAGCCGTGGCGACAACAGAAAATAATTATCAAAATGATTTCACAAGATAATCAACTAATTAGAAAGATATGTGATATTAAATCGAAAATGTGTGTGTTTTAAATCCCGTCCTTGGCGTAGGTTGAAGGATAAGTAAATATGCCAACTATAATAGCAAGATCTTACATAGTTTATTGCAGTGTTTAAATCATCAGGATGAAAAGAGTAAATCAGCGGGTCGTTCTTGTTATTCATCACAAAAAATAAAGGTCATAGACATAGTGAGCATCAGTCAATAAAAAAATAAGTTCACAGTATCATTGGTGATTAGTAAAATGTAGCGCAGTTTTAAGACAATAGTAAATCTATAAGTATAAATGAAGAGTGGATTACAATATAGATCAGTCGGTGGCTAGGATAATAAAGTATCGTTTCGAATTGAACAGAGACAAAGAGTACCACAAGCAGGATAGTGTTTGTGATGTTAATTTCTCGATCCTATGGCCTACTGGCGTTACAGGAACTCCTCTCTGCTAATTTCGCTACTTTAAAGGCATTAGAATTTTGTTAATGGTTAGACGACTGCATTTTTCACTGAGGAATAAATTTGCTGCACCGGTGAGTAGTGGTCGGAGTTTGAAAAGAAGTGCCAACGATCGTTCAGCAACAAATTTTTTTAATCTCCAATCTCGTAAGCTAGTCCCAGGATGAGTTCAATGATAAGAGTTAAAAGACTTAATCGTCATATCATACATTCAATCCCTTCAGAATTATTCGATGATGTTAGAAATATAATTATACAACAACTGATAGGGTTTCTGTAGTATGTATACGTACAGGTGCATTGCATTTGCATTCTCCAAAGAGAGGTACATGTAACTCAGAATTCAAGTATGAATAATGGTGCAAATTACAGTCTTCATCAACTGTTATCTTTTCCAAAACACAGGAACTATGGTCTGATTTTTTCTCAAAGAATATCTAAGGGTACTATGATTTTATATTAAAAATAGTTCTATAAAATATATACAGATAACGAACGTTGCGTATGACCTTTTATAAAAGGAAACTTGGACTGTTTCTCTGGTGAGCTAGCTTTCCTGGCGATTTGATGTAGAGTATTTCTATCGTTAATCACGCAAAGGTTGTCATTGACGACTGCGAGCGTGGTTAGCACCTGGATTGGTGACCGCTACATGTTACGCTTGAGAATTTTCACTCATTATGGAGACTCACATTGCGGTGAAGGCTTGCAAATTAGCCTATGCCCTTTCAAGAGCAGGAAGGGATCTTTATCGAGCACAACTTACTGTGACACCGGGCATCGGTTTTTCAAGAATAATAATCAATCCTCTGCTTCTATCTATCAAAGTTTCCAGGAACGTATAATTCACATCATTTCAAAACAAAACAAAAAGTGCATTCAAAGACCTGGACTTATAGTGTACTGCCGTGGGAATTAAGATAGGCATAGTGGCATATTTTATGAATAAAGCATGCCACTATGCCTATCTTATAGGCCTTAGGTTGCTTTTTCGGAAAAAAAGTTTGATAGACCTCTGAGTTGCGTGGCACTTCCGATTTATGACGTCATCAAAATGTGAATGTTCTATTTTTAGACACAATTGCTACCTTCAAATTTCGTCACTGAAAATAATGAAATTGATCAGTTTGACCATAATTAGTATGCTTGATTTCACTTATTTTAATGTACATATGTACATTTTATGATTATTTTATCATTATGATTTACATCAGTAAGCAAATCCATTTGAAATTGTGAGACTTCATTCACATTAAAATGTAGTACTTCAGATGTTACACTTTCATAAAAAATGCATTTTGAGAAGATAATGTTAGATTTTAATTGCAATGACACATTGGCACTGTTTTCATGTGTAGGTAATTTAGGTTTCAGTGGGAAGGGGGGGGGGGCATCGAAAGGGGGTACCTTGACCACAAGTTTACTCTAATTCGCTTAAATATGCATAAACATCGAGCATATTCATAGTTTCTAGTGTTTTCGTGGGCGAATTATTGGTATGTTTTTTGTAATCGGAGAGCATATTGACCGGCTGAGACTTGATACATTGTTGACGTTTCTTATACAGGTATGAGTTTTAATGACATAAGTTTGTAAACATTACATGTAAAATATAACATCTATATTTTGGGAACCAACTTTCAGTCCTTTTAATGATTCTTAAATGTTAATATCGAGATTGTAGAGATTGGTTGAGGCCTGAATGATTGTCAAATACTCATAGAGGTATTTGGCGTTTAAATATCTTCCTCAATTTCATTAATAACCAATAATTGTTATTATTAATATTTCATAATTTGGAAATAAATAAAAGATCAATTTGTTTTATTAAAAACAAATGCCTCTCATCTTCCCCAAATTGAAAGTGCTTCAAATTACTTCCTCCTCCCCTTAATGTACTGCGTGCTATGGAGGATACATCGTAGGAACCCCACGAGTTTTCTCTCCATTACACTGCATTCAAGGAATGTAGTGTAATGGAGAGAATAAACGTGGGTTCCGACGTTGTGGAGGAGAAAACACATTATGAAACAAAATTAACACAGCTTTAGCTGGATAGCTTAATATAATACAATTAATATGTCATGATTCATTAAAAAATTATCAGTTGACTCTGAAGGCAATATTTGATATGGAAAAGCACACAAACCTTTCATTGGCTTGCGATGTAAAGTTTTGTTTTTTTTAATTGTTTTTAGGGGGTTTTGGGGTGGTTTTTAAAAAAAAACAAAAAACAAAAAACAATTTTTGTTTGTTTGTTTGTTACAGTACCCGGCTATCAGTACATTAGGTGATTTTTATATAGTGGAGAATACTACCGGTATATGTACAATGTACATGCATATTCAAGGTCGGTCGCGATTTACAAGACTTTTTATTACATGGACAGTCTACATGGCAAATAGACCTAAAGTACATGTACTACTAATTATATTCAAAGATTTGTTGTTTGAGACCAAACGTAAAGATTTTTTTTAAAAACCCAGTCAACAAGTCCAGTCGTTTTTACCACCATTATGAAACAAACACGTCTCAAAAATGTTTCCAAAAGTTCCTAAGATTAATTACGGACTGGTCTTCAGTTATTTCATTACCATCGTCACTGTGTTTTTGTCATTCTTAAACCAATAACAGAGAGTGAAAAGTACGGCAAACCTTTATTTTGATTGTCCGGGTCGTATGTTGGAAATCAGTCAACCATATTTAGTCACGTTTTCGTTCGTGATGTTGAAAATTTTAAGTAATATTTCACCTATTTTTATGTTTCACTTTTTGCTTCAGTTTTGTAACCGACAACACCAATTCGTCATTAACACGTGATAAGCAGCCATATTTCACAGACATTGTAGGAATCAAAGAAACGATTACTATGTATCAGTGCATAGTCACATTGTCAAAGGAAAGCTGAAAGCGAATGCCTGGGGAAACATTAATAGTGGAGCCGACACAATTAGTTCTGACAAACATGAAACAATTCAAAGTCCGATGAATGACGATACAAATTGTGAAATGGAATACTCTAAAACCTGGTCTTTTAGAATGTTACAAACAATTTTTTCCCAATTTTAGTCTCACCCCTAAGTCTGTCAGACGTCTTGGCTCCAAATCTAGCTATAATTCAAAATTATTTTTTCTGGAATAATCGTCATGAGGTTTCTCCTCCCCCCCATGTTTTTCTTAAAGATCTGAGTCCCGTTTAAAGTCAAAGAATAATTCTATGGTTGGCCTCCGGATAGTATGATCAATGAAGCCAGCTTGTGTTGTCAGAGTACACGTTGTGCATGATACAAAAACAATGACTATTATACTAAAGTACCAGTACCTTTATGCATGAAAAAAAAACTATAAAACACTCCTCGTTGATCCACTGTAAGAAAATATTAGGTCCCTTGGTCATATTGTAAAGTATTGAACAAAGTTTCAAGGCTATCCAATAAGCCATATAAGAGGAGAAGTGTCAACGAGCTATTTTACATCCACACTTCTCTACGATCCACTATAACTTTTCGGATAACACTTGGATCCTCCTGTCCTAATAATATGCACATCTGTAAATGGCAATAAAGTATTGCAAAATTCCAAGTCTATCTGATAATTCAAATAGAAATATGTGCTCATAAGCTATTTTACTTCCACACTCCTCTTAGATCCACCACAACTTGTGGGAACCTAACTATATGTACATCTACAATTGGCAGTGAAGCAGTGTACTCTATCTAAAATGCTGTGTACGAGAAGTGTTCACAAGCTATATTAAACCTTCCACCCCTCTTAGACCCACTTGTAGCAAAATAAATAGATCCTCCTATTATGCACCTCAAACAATGGCAGTGAAACATTGCACAAAAAGCTTCAAGTCTATCTGATCGGCCATGAAGGAAAAGAAGTTCACAAGTTAGTTTACATCCACCACAACTTGAGGGAAAATCATTGGATCCTCCTGTCCCAACAATATGGTCACACCTGATGATAAGATATTTTGTTACATGTTATAGTGATAAGTCTGGGAAATAAATTGTTATAAAACCTAAAAAAAACCACAAAAAAAACCCATTATAATAACTTTCAAAGACTTTAAACCTAGGAACTTCCGGGGACTTTGGCCCATGGGCCCACACTTGGGGTTTCATCCAAGACCACTAGCTCACTGGTCCCCTCTTTCAAAGACCACACCCCCTTTCAATAAGTTCTGGATCCGCCAATAAAACCAGTATCATAGAAACGTTTTGGATCTACAGACGGGCAACCCGATTTCAGTATAACCCCACCCCCAACTTTGTTGCCGGGGGTATAACATTAAAGAAAATGTTCATATGTTTACATGTAAACATTATGTACCAAGTTTGGCTCCGCACTGAGGTCAGAACTTCTACCCTATGGATCACCAAATTTACAATGTTGGTAGAGACTCTCTTGCTCTATATCACCATGCATTAAGTTTTTCAAATGTCTGTCAGATAAAGGTCACCCAAGATTATTTAGGAAAGGTAAATAATAAAAAAAAAATTTCCTATTTCAACAGTTTTTGAACAGGGTTTGATCATTAGGTAATTGTCACAAATCTTCATCTTCTTTATAACAGCACATCTGTAAGAAAACCTAAATGTATGGTGATATAGAGCAGGAAGAATGTACATGTAACTCTCATGATCCCGGGGTTACTGAGCAGGGCAAAACTTGGTGTATGGTGTACAGTTGTTATAAATATCATCTACTTACTAGTGTTATTGATAATACACTTTTAAAATTAATTGCGCAGGCAGTCCCTTACCAAATTGTACATTTAATGAACTCATCGTTTGGAATTTGGTATTAGGGTGGGTCCAACATGTTCAGTGATTGAATGTGTTAACCTAAAATTTCAACATTTTTAACTTTTTGGTACCAACCCTTCCTATTCTTTTTTGGTGTGAGGCATCTTTAGTGCAAGGGAGACTCCTGCACCCCCGATACCTTGGGGTGTGCCAAAATTAAAATTGGTTAATTTTATTTTTAAAAATCATCTCTACAACCGCATATCTGTAAAAATAAAAACTAAATGCATAAAGATGTAGGTAGGAAAACATCTGCAAATATAGAAAATTTCATGATCCCTGGAGTAAATGTTCTGACTACACGGCGGGAGTTAACTGTAGTTTTCATGTGTAAAACATTAATCATTTTAGTGCTATCGATTCTAAAGTGAAACTATAGGTCATGGGATATTTAGAATGTACAGGTGTCCTTTGCCAAAGCTGTAAATTTCATGATTCCAGGAGTAGGGGTTTTGGTATCGGTGTTGGACCAAGTTGTTTATTGATTCAGTGTGTTAACAATTGAACATTTTTAAGTTCTTGATAACTACCATTCCATTTTTATAAAATTTGGTATATAAGCATCTTCGAGACAACTGTAACATAAATTGAATTCGTTTAAAAGGTTTTCTGCATCCCTGGGGTCTTAGAGGCGGGGTAAAAACTATCAACTGACCAATATAAAATATACTCTCTCTACAATTGCTTTTTCCTGATGAAAGTCGGAGAGAAAACATATATTGCAAGTCATATCAATTAAGGTCAACCCTCTCGTGATGCGCACCAAGTATTAGAATATGCCTCTAACACGGTTGTCAGCAGCCTTATTCGTGTGAATTTCTTTCGTGTTTGAACAGGATTATTTGATACATATTTCAATATTAAATGCAATTAAATGGATTAAAACTGATAACCCAATGGCACTTTTCATTAGTTTAGAATAGTATATATGCATGCAACGCATACATAGTAAAAATCAGTATTGATGAAATATCTTGTTCTCTTTATAATGATGAAACTATGCATGTTTCTCACTAATCGCAACTTCATTGGATATTTCCGGCAAATGAAGTTCACCGGATGTACGAAATGGGTGCTTCCAACCACTGTTAAGTACATGTATTATTAACGTGCTACCAACTTATTTCGGAGAGATGTCATTGTTTTTAACAAGTGATTATTGCAAAACAAAAAAGGCAGAATATATCTCTTTTTAGTCGTATGTTCATCTGAAATACAAATGGAGGTTAACGTAATATATTCAAAGTTGTTTTTCCGTTTGCCGGAAAACCCCGAGGATAATACTGCAAAAGCGAAGAAAATGTAAATCATTCCGGTAAATAACATCGTATTATACATGTACAATGTACCTACAAAAAGACAGCGCACCTGAAATTCGCATTCACTCTTGATGAAAGGAAGCCAAATGAGTCAAAGGACAGCAAGTGTAGGTAACGAATGAACTTCTAATATCTATACAAAATAATATTAAACTCATTGTACATTGTATGTTTTGTCGACAATATCCATTTATTCCTATTTGTAACGGTATATTTTCACATCCGTGGAGATTATTTCATTGTGAATCAATACCTCATCACACAGTCATCGAGACTTAATCTCAAAATGCCTGCATTTGCAACAAAATGTCGGGACATTTTTACTTCTTTGTAAGTTCAAACGTTTGATTACGACATACATGTAGTCACGTTAACTTGCTTTAAAATCTCTACAGTGTACAATGTACTTCAGACAGGTTTTGTTCAACAATGAAGAGTCATAATCATTCCAGATGAGTTTCGAAGAGGTATACTATGATTATGAACGATCAGATAAACATCTCAAATTGTATAAAATTGTGTTATTGGAAATTAGCATCATCCTGAAAATATAAGTACATTCATATTGCAAATTTTGAATTCACCGGGTGGTAGTACAAAATTTACTATATGACAACTTGCAAATCTTATTGTATATGTAAATTTGAAATTACCCCCACCCGGTAAATCAAAAATCTACAATACGACAGTACAGGAAAATAACAATCAAATACATCGTTCCATGTACATAGTCAGTAAACTTAATCAACAAAGAACGAATATTAATTGAAAATGAAGTTAACCATCCAAATTATGCAAAGTAATAGGAGGAGAAAAATACCGACCATGCTGTAGTTGGCTGAAGCTGGAGGACAAGTTACTGCGAATCTTCGTTCCTACACAGAGGTAACCCACGCACATCAGGAACCCAAAGAGAATGAATAAACCCTGACAGATCACCAAAAGGAAATCGGTTTCAGGGAAGAAAAAGACAGACAGGTCTGTTGAGATGACAAGTGTCACGTGGGCGGCTGTAAATCCCAAAATAGCAGGTAATTTTTGAAACCGAGGAGGCCCAACGCTCATTTTGGTGGTATCAATTAGCGCCAAAAGAACTAAACTAAAAGCTGAGAGTAAAAACGGACTTCCTAGTGACCACAGTAATCTGGAAGACACTGCGGGGAGAATTTTCTCGGTGTGATAAGGGTCCACTATTAAACATATAAATCGCAAGGAACAAAAGAGTATCAGCATTGTTAGTAGAGATCCCGAGAGACTGCCTTTGTACTGTCTGTTGGAGTCCTTCAACACACGAACTAAAAACCATATGGCTAAAATATCTGCAATAATAAACGCACATCCAAAGAAATATGTGTGGATCGGCCATGCAGCTCCCCATTCCTCAATGGCTGCTGACCATTCGGGTTCGGGCTCCGGCCATCCAGGTTCCGCTTCCGGAAAAATTTGCCCAGGTTCTTGTTCTGGTGTAGTGGGTTCGTGTTCCGGTGAAGTAGGTTCCTGTTCTGGCGTTATACTGGTGAGGTCACCTGTAGTCGACATGATCTGCTATTTCGTCATCGTGTTTAAGCTGAAAAAATAAAAAGGCTGGCTTTAAAGATTTCTTCCATACAGATACATTTGAGCAACTCTTGTATATTCCGCTTCTCCAAGGCTGAACTACAGCGATATGTGGAATTATGTAAACTGAACTGAGCCATTGCAATGTATTGGTTCCAGCTATCACGCTCCGTTCATCAAAGTGCGACACAGGAACGAAGCTGTTGAATACCAAGAGAACTACTACCTTTCATGCATGCATTGTGATGTCGTTTGATATGCGGAAGGATCGTATTGCATTAAATTTAGGACAGCTCTACCGCGAAATTCGTCCCTTCATAATACTGAGGAAATATTTAGTGTGTAACAACAAACAAAAATTAGTCATTGTGAATGAACTTTATACAAATCATCTACCATTTGCTCTATGAGTATGGTAAAGATGTAGGTGGGGTGAAATACAAGGAAAGAATTAAGGTGTCATATTATTTTATTTTTACATTTAGAATATCTTTTAATAAAGAACCAAGCCTTATGAATAGTGATTAATTCGATATACTGCTACATGTAAAAATGTTCGCTGAGATTAGGCTCCGATGGAAATTTGGACTAACACCTTCTCTGAATCTCGGAGCAATCCTTCATAATTCATATCTGTAAATCTACGTTCAACTTCAGTCTCTTCTAGCAATTAATGTGCACTTATTGTACTGTTGTTCTTAAGATAAGTGATTCTACTATCAAACTAACTCCAAGTCACTAGAAATTTTGCTTATCGTCTAGGTATGAAAATCCCCAAATGAAAAATCTAAATTTTCCATTCAATTTTCCGTCTCCCATGAATTTTTTATCTCCTGATAATGAAGAGTTTCTATGGTCTATTTTTATTTTTAAATTAAAGATCTATAGTGAATTAGTTACTGCCCATACCTACTGTATACATGTATCACTAATAAAGAAACCCCTTAGACTATATCTGAGAAACTCTTCAGTATAAGGAGATATATACATGTATATATGTAATTCCTTCATGGAAATCTTAATTTGAACGGGCAATTTAGTGAATGTTTCTATTTTGTTTAACAGTCAAATCACTGATTTGAAGCGAACAACAGTGTCGCTTAGATACGCATTTTAAAATTTCTAGAACCGGCTGAAACTGAATGTAAATTTCAAAACATGAATTATGAAGAACTGCTCTGATTCGGTGAAGGCATTGAGCTAAATCTAATGTCAGTCGAGATTACAAGTTGCCAAGACACACAGAAAACAAATGTATACCCCAACAATATCAGATAAAGAAACACCCCTACTTACAATTTGTTACGTTTACCATGGACTGATTCTGTTTGAAATAATTTTCACTGAAAATTGGACTTTAATGGCTGATGATAACAATCCAGTCGACGAAAAGTCTAATACAAAGGAAATGAGAGCAAAATAACAAAACGAAAAATTCACCATGGGCAAGGTTTTCCTCTGTCATGTGGAAATTTATATACACGGAGAAGTGGACTAAATAACTAGATGTCCAGGGCTACCGTCGTTTAAGCACAGGGTCACATATTCGTTTCATATTAATTTTAAAACGATTTCCAGATGTAAAAGAAAAAAAAACCCTGAACTTGTTTGACTATTTTATTCAGAAGTAAATATACATAGATATAAGATTCCTATACGACAGCACCTCTATCAGCCCGATATGCATCACTAAAATTTAGTTTGGCGCACTTCCACGATAATTCAATACCGGATGTATTAAAACTAGTATATTATCCTCGACCGTCACCGATTTTAAGTGCTACTCTTAACTTGTTCAGTTTATGATTAATAAGTACATGACAGGTGTACCCATATACAACAATATGTAGATATAACCCAAAACGAGTATCATATTTTCATTAAAAGTATTTCAGATATTATTTTTATATTGAATTTTCAGATAACATTTTTAAAAAATAAGAATTGTTTTTACATTCTACACAAAATAACTTTTAAGAATATCATAGGTATATCGAACCGGAACTAAATATTAATAGCAGAACTAATGGTAACATAAAATCTGAAATGAACTCGTTATAAAAATCGTTTACAACACGAAATACTAGTAAATGAGTATATCGATTGTCTATATTTTGCACAATGGAAAATTACACTGAACAGGTGGGAGAACAGAATTATTGTAATTACATACCGCGAAAAAGGCTTTTAATGAACCGCACCGGGAACCGCAATATGTTCACTCTATAGAAGTTTATAGTATGGAAAACACATCTTTTACAATGTACGAACTAACCCGTATAAAACGTTCGGAAAATTAACAACTTTTAATCAGTGTAAGCATTTGCTTCATTAAGCCTATTTAGAATATTTCCAATAATATACATGTAACTACGTCAGGCATTTCATAGCATTTAGTACAAATTTATTCTTTTAAAAGAATTATATGCAAATTCCAGATCAAAATAAAATTCCCCTTCATGTATTCAATATCATATACTGCTTTTATAGTCAAATACTGAATACTTACATTTACTATAAAATACAGTATTCATCTACTCTTGAAAAGTTCCACACTTTGTCCACATTCAAAATTCCGGAAATCGAAATGTAAATTTGACGTTTTCAGTTCAGATGAAAATGTATCCACCGTCGTCACCTCTCACGTGACTTGGTCATTCTGAGGACGTCCGTCTTACTTCCGATGATATATAACAAGGACTAAGTGCGTGTAGGTCTTACGCACACTACTGGCATAAACTTCTGTAGCAATAGCGAACAGAGCAAAGATACAATACAGTATGTCTACTTGATCCAGATCAAACAAATTAAGCATGAAACATTTTGTATGTTTTTCTTAAAGTATTTTTGATTTTATCATCAATTTTAACGTGTGTTCATGTAGATGCAAATATATATACGTTTGTAGATTTAATACTAGAATTAGTTAGCAAGGGGCCCACTTCAGGCAAATGTTTTTTTAAAATAACTGTTCAAAATAATGAGGTGTTGGCAAAGTATGATTTTTTAAAAAATTAAATATTTGTCTGAAAAATATAGTCCTGTATAAAACGAATTTCAATTTCAGATGTGAATATTGTAAAAATCAAAATTGGAAAATTTGTACAATGTATTGTATAACTGAAATGGGAATATATCCAATAAACATGCCAGCAAAGTTTGGTTTAGTGAAGTTAAAAGTGGATTGATGATGGGCACTACATAAAGACAAAACCTTACATTAAATGGGTATTTTCAAGCAGACGGAAGTGTAAAATTAAACAAGAGGCCCATGGGTCGCATCACTCACCTGAGCACTTTGCCCATAGGGAAAGACAGAAGTGTCTGATTTACATGTGGCACTATTCAAACGTATGGACAGTTAACCTCGGTCATCTTCCAATACCCATACATGAAAATCAATAAGAAAACAAGACAGATAACTATATATGGTATGTTGGGTCAGGGGCCCTTTTATTATGTTCTCTTAAAGTTGTTTTTATACAGTGAACAAAAAATATATGGTTGGAGGGTGGGGAACTCAATAGTTCAAGATATTAGACCATTTTTAAAGAACGGGGTCATTCATGACCCCCGAGGGTCCTCACATGTGTCAATAAAATTGGCTCAACATATATAGTTTGAGGTGGGGATATCAAAAGTTTTCAAGATATTAGACCATCTTT
>CAJDSM010043949.1:0-12527 GCA_903981925.1 Ostrea lurida
CCAGGTAAATTGCAATGACTAGAAAAAAGCTTCTCCCATGTTCAGTGATCCGTGTAGAAACCGTATGGTATTTTTTCTGGGTCCTTAAAGTTATATCAGAGTGGAGAAAGCTAGCTAAGGTATTCCTAACAGTGTACAGTTAGAGATTTAAAGTTAATCAGAGTGGAGAAACTAGCTAGGTATTCCTACAGTGTACAGTAGAGATTAAAGTAATCAGCAGTGGAGAAAGCTAGCTAAGTATTCCTAACAGTGTACAGTTAGAGATTTAAAGTTAATCAGTGGAGAAAGCTAGCTAAGGTATTCCTAACAGTGTACAGTTAGAGATTTAAAGTTAATCAGAGTGGAGAAAGCTAGCTAAGGTATTCCTAATAGTGTACAGTTAGAGATTTAAAGTTAATCAGAGTGGAGAAAGCTAGCTAAGGTATTCCTAACAGTGTACAGTTGGAGATTTAAAGTTAATCAGAGTGGAGAAAGCTAGCTAAGGTATTCCTAACAGTGTACAGTAGAGATTTAAGTTAAGTTTGGAGTGGAGAAAGCTAGCCAAGGTATTCCTAACTGTACATAGTGAGAGGTTTAAATTTAACATGGCAATTAATTAGCGTGAAGCTACAGTGACGGTGCTCTTAACTTTAAACAGGAGGTATCAGAATGTAGTCTAGTACTAATCTGATTGCATGATTTAATACTGATTTAGGAAATAACAAAATGAGCAATGGGATAAGTTTTGTAAAGATTAGAGAACACTAAAAGATGTTTACTGTAAATGTGTCTGTTTAATCACCATGTTTGCAGATGTTGAAGGACTTTGATGGAGTTAGAATAGGTCAAGTGGATTGTCAGGCCCATGGAGATGTATGCAGTTCTGAAAATATCCACTCCTATCCCTCAATAAGATTGTACAGCAAAAGTCCAGAGGGATTGACCCAGTTCTAGTAAGTCATCTTTCAGTTTGCAGATCATCTGCATACAATATTTTCAACTTAAAGGTAGAAGAAGCTTCTAGATATTGTGTACAGAAGGTGCATGTATAATTGTCTTTGTTTCTGTCACATGAATGTCCATACTGATATTATTATAATTGCAGTCAGTACAACAGCTGGTCAAGAAATGCTATCAACATCATGTCATGGATGTTCGAATCCAGCTTAGTGCCTTCTTATTTGGAGAATGTAAACCAAAATACGTTTTACTGGACGGTGTTGAGGAGCTCCACGCCCTGGTTGATCGACTTTTACGCACCATGGTGTAACCATTGTCACATGTTCCGTCCAAAAATAGAAATAGTGGCAAAAGTAAGATCTGTTCTTAAGTTGTCAAGGAGAATTTATCTATAATTGTACTGTTTCCGTGGATTTCAAATCAGATAAAGTTTTTGTAGATACATGTAAATACCCAGAAGAAAACTGCTATTTAAGATTTTTGATTTGTTTGATTTATTGTAGACTTTAAAAGGACGTATAAAAATTGGGAAAGTAAATTGTGACGAGGAGCAGAGTGTGTGTCAGCAGGCAGCACTATCTGGCTACCCCTCCATCAGATTGTACAGAGGAATTAGCCCCGGACAGGACGCACAGGTATTAATGTCACAAATACTTCTCACACTTACATGAACTGTCTCAGACTGGCAACACTTACACAAGCTGTCTCAGACTGGCAACACTTTCACAAAATTTCACAGACTGGCAAACACTTAACAAATGTCTCACAGACTGGCAACACTTTCAACAAAATTTCACAGACTGCAACACTTTCACAAAATTTCACAGACTGGTCAAACACAGCTTGTTGTATTCCATAGACTGGCAACACTTATTATACTTATATAAGATGTCATATTTCACAGAGAGGCAATCTTTCATTTATGTTAGTTCATATTGGGATATTTTTTATTGTAGCACCCTTATGGAGAGGACATAGAGATTTATGAAACACAGGATCTATTACATTATCTCAGGGACATTCTTCCACAAGTATCTGAACAGGTAAAGTGTGTTATGAAAATTGGACGAGTGTGGCACAATATTTACGTAGGTATGCAACCTCTCTCTAACATTGTATACCAGCTGTTATCCTGGTGTACGTGTTATTTCGGGCAGAAAAACAGATGTAGATTGTTAGCAGAGGGAGGTTATGTTAATTATACAAAACTACATCAGATATGGATACTGTATATTGTTCTGCATCATGATGTTTGGAAGATACCGAAAAAATGAACTTGTGTACTAGGCACATATGATTAATAATTTAGCCCCTTATGCAGGGTTCGACACTTAACTCTAGTCTGGTAGCCCTAGGCCAGTACATATCGCCCCAGAATATAAATCATGAGTAGTCCGGTAGACTACTGAAAAATTAAGAACCTAATGGAATGGACTAATGTCTTATCTTGAGCGTATCCGCATCAATAATAAAGGTTGTTATTTTCAGTTCAAGCATACAATCTACACCAAAAACGCCGTAGTTTTATGAATAAATCAGTAATTGAGTAAAGTCAGAGGTACATGTATAAACTGATTAGAAGTTCAGTTTGTAACAGAAATACAGAATTTTGCTTCTAGACTTTAAAATTGTTCTTAGTTAGTATTTTGTGAGTTACAATGCCAACTGTTGGATTGAAACTCAAGCAGATTTAATCCCATAGATATGAAATCAAAATTGTGACATTCAACTCATAAAAGGATGATTTAATTTGAAAATTAATGCATTGTCAGTGTACAATGTGTTACATATCGTGGTGAAGAAAGCTGAACTAGAAATAGTCATCAATATCTGCTCTGCATGTGTCTGACCCAATATTGCTCTACAATGTGGTCCTGACCCAATTCTGCTCTGCATGTGTCTGACCCAATATCTGCTCTACATGTGTCTGACCCAGAGACGCTAAGGTTTGGGTCACTGCTCTAAATAAACAGCCTGAACTTTAAAGAAATATACATTTGTCATCTGTGGTAGAATGTACTGCTTGCTTCTAAACCTATACAGCTCTGATAGCAGGTGCACAGCTGTTACTGTACGTGTATTGACTTTGATATCAATGTTGATTTTTCTGCACTACGGATTTTATTTATCCCTTTGTTTTTCAGGTTTCAGAGAGTGACAGAAATCCATTAGATCACGATGAGCTATGATGACAGTTTCGCTTAGGATTTGTACATAAGAGCACAGGAATGAATCATTACACCACATTTCTTTAATATGTGGAATGACAGTGTTGACAATTTTTCATTGTAATTTATATGCTGAATTGCGTACATATTTATATTGTCATTATTGTGAACAGATCTGATGGGGTGGTCATCTGAATCACTTGGCTGACACATCTATCGTTATGTGCTTTCTCTGTCATTGTGTAGTGTGCCATAACTTCCATAAATGCCAATTTTTAAAAAAAAATCAACTGAACATATTTTTAAAAAATTTTTGGTGTATATGTATTTCATCTTTTGGTCAGGAGCAAAGATTTTGAATTTGGAAGTCATTTTTTCTCATGAAGTCTTAGGGATGAGGCGAAAACCTCCCGATATAATGCAGTCCTTGAAAATATTTTCTACTTCATGACCATAGCAAACAATCTTTTTTTATGTTTATGAGCTAAATGCCTTCTGCTAGTTTTGTAAAAATCATTGTATACTAATATGGGTTTGGTATGGGGTAATGTTGATTTTATTTTTGAAAAATTGAACAGATGGAAATTTTCTGTTAAGCAAGGGAAAAAGAGATAAAGTCTGTACCAGGATTGTAAAATTCCTGTCTCAGGATATGGGTTGTCCAGGGTTTAGGATGGGGCTATAAAGTTTAATTATTAAAAGTTCAATGTGAATGTGTTTAATGTGAATGTATTATTTTTGTGTATCATGTATGCAGCTTTTTTCTTTCATTGTCATATTTGTTTTAAGTTTTTTTTATATTAAGGCTATTGGGTATGTCTCTTGTTCGTGATCTATACAATTTTATTTTTTGCTATTAGCAGTAGCATACCATGCAGTCTTTGAAAGTCAAATTTTAAGTGGATGGCATGAATATAGTTTTCTTGAGAGGTGACAATATAATTTCTGTATAAGATTAGCTTCAGAAAGGTTGAAATTACACGGAAGAATGCAGCATTTCATATAGACTGGTCCACTAACCACTCTGCCTTGTCACTGTAATGTGGCCTTGCCAATCAGTTTTTATCTGAAGCCATTTAAGCCAATCTGACATCTCTATTTTTTGGGGGAGGGTTGGGCTGGGGGGGGGGGTTGTTGGGGGAGTTTTGTGTTCACTATCCAATGCTTTGTGTGAAGCTCAGTTAGGTTGTTTTGTTTATATTGAAAGATATTTATCTATATTTGTGAATTCAACTTTCTCCTACACTATGTTACTAGTATACTATAATAGAATTGCTGTTTAACTGTTTTAAAAGGCATATTGTTCTAACAAAATCTCACATATTTTTTTATTTCACTTAGAATGCATTGAAATCGTGAGATTATGATTATTTGTTACCAATATGATTTTTTACTATTATTCTCTTAGTCCAGACTAGTAAAATATTGTTTCGTTGAATTCTTGTGCAGGATGATAAAAATTCGATTTGGCCCGCCTTTATTCATATGACCCTAGTTTGAACTCGTTCGGAAAGCTTTTTGCGGCGTGCTAATGCAGTTACCAAGGGCTCAACAACAAAAATTTCTCAAAATGATTAACAGCAGCAGTGAAATTCAAGTTTCAAAGTACATGTACATATGCAATACAGGAAGTTAAAAAAAAATAATACAGCACGTTCATAGAAAATAGAATGTGTATTTTTTTCTTCAACTGTTTAACCTTGCTGTACCTACCTCAGCATTATGACGTCATCGGCAGTTAATGCGGAAATGTCATCAGAATCTGGGTATATTTGTATACGGTAATTATTCAGATTCTCTGGGCAGACAAACTTCACGAAAACAACAATTAGATCATTTTATTTTGTACAATCTACCATTTTTTACTCCTTTTTAATCTTTTTAACATCAATACACATTAGTTTCTGCTGATGAATATGTTAGATAATATGCCTTTAATGTACCTTTCCTAGTTGTACAAAATTTGAATGGATTTATGTATGAATGTGTGTGCAATTGAACATTGCATAAGAGTGTTTGGGGTATTGTTAGAGGATTATATATTTTATTTCTACAACAGTTGATGAAAAATAACTTTTTATGCAGTAAGTTTTATGTCTCACTGAATACTATGTACATGTATATGCTTATTTTAGGGGATTTAGAATTTGGCACAATCAGAATTGATGCAGTATTATAGCGGATTTAGGATTATAATTTAGCACAATCAGAATTGATGCTGCTGCAGTATGTTGTATGATCGAGGAAATTGTAATTATGTATACCGGTAGATAGAAAAAAATTTATTTACAAGTCCCACTGTACTAAATGTGCATGTAATTGATGATAAGTCCTGAATGATGAATTGAAAATTTGACATTAGTTGGTCCTTGCTTTTGGTACATAACAATTTTTGTCAGTTCAGTTTATACTAGAGTTTAGGGACTCCTAGATCCTAAAACATTTCAATATAAAGGCATCTTTAGGATACTTGATACAAACAAAAATACCAATGAATGCATACAGCTTTTGGCTTAGGTTGGTTTTAATAAGTATAAATGCAAAATTCGTCCAAACAGAAAAAAAACCCAACAACAACATACATTTCTGTGATGTTCAAAATATGAAGTATATTACTGGTACATATACTAGTACCCCTCCCTATACATCTCATTGATGGAATTAAGTATTGCTTTTCATGATAGATTTCACAAGCTGTGGTTTTAAAGCATGCATTCCATGGTCAATATTAATCAAGAAGCTATTGTCATTAACAAAAGAGCTCTAGTCATCCATAGCCAATGGGTATTCTTTATTTGGATTTGTGTAATTTTGCACGTGAAGGAGACTGTCGTAAGTGACTACTTCATCCTGTTTTTATAATCTTTTGTGTTTTTATGGGATATTTTTACAATATTGAAAGCCATCATGTAAATACAATCATAGTGTATTGGATCGTTATAAGGTATTTTGTTAATTTTTTAATAATACTTTGTTTGACCTCATATGACAGTGAAATCCTAGATATGAACATTTTGTTTTTACAATACCAATATCAGTAATGCCTTGAAATCTTATGTTGTACAAAACTATCAAAACAGTATTTTTTTTTCAAGTGGACATAACTATGCACTTTTATATTTAAATGCTTTCCATATTTTATGTGTACATACAATTTTCAGTGAACATTGAAAAGACATTCACACCCAGGTACCCGGTACTTGTTTATTTTTGTTGGTTTGATGGATAAGTTTCATAAAATTGTGGTTCATTATTTTTTTCATTCTATTCTGATTCATGTCTATGCATTATAAACCTATTTAATGCTGCTGTTAAATTTCTTTATATATAAATTAAAAAATACTTTTCTTTGGATCGTGAATTTTATGATATTTCTTGCACTGTTGTAAGTTTAGTATTTTCGTGTATTGTTAAAAAAGGAAACTGTTGAAATTCATTGTAAGTATTTATGTGCCAAAACTTGTATAAGTTTCTTCCATGCCAGTATTTATTTTACACAGGGGTTGTATGTGTGGATAATGTCAACCAATGACTGATTGTAGGAACTTTATTACATGTATGCATATGTATGTTACGTACGTACAGGGTTATATCTGAAAGTCCCATGCTGTATAATAAAGTTCTCTATTGTAATTTTGTACCTGTGTAGTTTATTTATTGATTTATTGTGAGGAATTAAATGATATTGAATGTGTTACAGTAATAAAATTGCAGGTTAATTATGTCTCCCCCACCAAAAGTGGGGGGGACAAATTGTTTTTGGCCCGTCCGTCACAAAGTTTGTTAGCGCAACTCCTCTGAAACTACTGATCCGATTTTGAAGAAACTTTATATGTAGCAAGGACATCATATGTAGTTGTGCATATTACCAGGAAATTTTGATCCTCTAATTTTTGTGGGAGTTATGGCTGTTTGAACTTAGAAATGTGCCTTAAATCATCATTAATAACCTTGTCAGTGCAACTCCTCTGAAAGTACTGATCCAAACTTTAAGAAACTTTATACATGTATGTATCAAGGACATCATAGAACAGAACAGAATGTTTATTTCTAATTCAGAGTCCAAAACAGACAAAGTGAGATCATACATGTAACAACAATAAGAGAACAGTTGCCAATCCATAGAATATACAAAGACTTAAGATAACCAAATCTGTAAATGTAATTTGAAACACCAATGATTTGATATTTGTATTATATATTTTTTGTTAATAAATCTGCCAACAAGATCAAGGATATCATAAATTTAGTTGTGCATATTATAATTATACTAATATATGTAGTATCTCACAAGTGGTCATCTTAAAAGCTTGCTAAAACTAACTGTTCAGATCGACTTATGAAATTGATCGGCGGGGAAATCACGTATTTTAGATAATTTCTCGTTTCTAATTATTTATTTTTTCATATTTTTTTTTTTGAGAGAAGGGGGAGGGGGGGGGGGGGTTAACTCCAGATGCCTGTGAATCTACGGGAACTCGTAACACACCCCACGCGCAGTGTGAATTCATATAAATGTAACATGCTACCAGTATATACAAAATTTACAATTAATCAATCAAACTTAAGTTGATCAAAATACACACGTTGATTTAGCTTAAATATGCACACTTGGCAGTAGAGTATAATTTGGACAGTACTGCATATCGATTAAATGCTTTGAAATCCTTTTCCGATTTATCTGTGCATTTGGTCGGCTTATTCCCCCAGTTCGTTAGGTAAGGTTACCTGTCTATTACCTGACTGGACTGTAAAGAGATCTCGCTTTTAACCTTGGCAAACATATAAACATTTCATAGGTACATGTATTATACAAAGTAAAGGCACATTTTTAAGTTCTGCACTTGGGAAGATTCTTCACGTGGAAGGTAAGAAAGATTTCTTTTGATTACATAAATCGAAAACATGTACATCCGGCTTGGCAGACGTAGCCTTGATCTGTTGATTTATCAACTCTCATCTCGTACCATAATATGCATAGGCGGATTTAAAGCCCCCCTCCCCCGTTTTGGTGACCAAAATTATCATTATGACTATAGACCCCCCCCCCCCAATAACTTTAAAAGCCCTTATACCCAAGGGCCTCGCCCCTAAGCCCCCACTTGGGCTTCATTCTAGGCCTTTAACCACAGGCACCTAATACATATTATTATAGTATCTCACAAGTGGTCATTTTTAAAGTTTGCTAAAAGTAGAAACTAACTATGCAGGTCGACTTATGGAAGTGATTGGCGGGGAAATCACTTATTTTAGATAATTTCTCATTTTTATATTTATTTTTTGAGAAGGGGAGGGGGGTAACGACAATCCACACTTCAGGTGCCCGTGCTCTAACCAGCGACGTAATATAGCATACTTGATTCTGCCCACCCGGGTAATGCGGCGAGACACTTGACTGTGAGCCGCAACTGCGCACACACCACATCGGGCGAGCCGGTTGAGCCGGGGAATTTTGGTCGGCGCAGCCGGCTCACGATTGTATCCATGGATACGGTTGTAGTGATAGTGGCTTATTCTGAGACGGAATGCATTTAATTCAGGTACTCTAATGAAATAAACATAATTTGTAAAAATGTTAGCCCTTTCTGTGCCAAACAATGTTATATACGGTAGAAATTCAACATTTCACTACTACATGCTCCGGGTCACTTAAGGGTCAGAATCAAGTATGCTATATAGCAGGCCCACGTTACTACCCCCTCCCCTTTCGACAAATCCTGGATCCGCCACTGTCAAGATATTGACACTTGATTGGCGTATTGTAAGTATTTTTAGCCGGGTACGCCGGCAATAAGTATGGCCTGCTCTGCTCAACCAACCGCCAAAATAAACTTACACTCTTCACAATCAATCCATCGTAGTTTGTTTGGAATGCTAAATCCATGATAACTCTTTCACATATAAATTGCGAAGTAAACAATGTATTGTTAAACGTAAGTATAGTCCCAAAACATATGTATACAAAATCGAGTGTAGGGCAACACAAGACCTATGACAAAGTGAAGGCAGGATCAGGTGCCATGGAGGATAAGCACCTCTGCTGACCGGTGCACACCCGCCGTGATTCCGTAGTTCGAACAAAGTAAACGGGGTTTACCCGTCATCAAATCTAGTACGAAAATAACAGTCTAACAAAGGGTATGAAACAAATCGGTCAACGTATGACTTAGTGATAATTTGTAATCGCAAACAAGGTCATTACATGTATATACTTGTAGCGACCGTAGAATAAGTCCAAAAAAGAAGTGAAAGATAGTTACGACTAAATTGAAGGAGTGTTTCGACGATATATTGTGAGTATAAAATACAATGAACTGATTTTGAAAAGTCAACGTTAATGGTTACCAAAGTGTTGCGACATTGTGTCCAGTGAGTAGTTCTCGCACCTTGCCATCTTGTAAAGTGTTACCCAAGTTCTGTACATATGTTTACAACCTTTTCAAAACGCAGACGTTCCCAAGTTTCTACTGATTCTGAGCCTAGTGATTCACCTAAACAATTAACAACAAAAAAAAGACTTATCCGTAATTTCAATCTACAATGGAGGGTCAAGGCGCTGCTCAATTTCCAGGTGTGCATGCCTTTCACCAGTTATCTCAGTTTCAGGTACCATACCAAACATGCCTTTTCATAATGCTTCAGTTTTTACTGGTCTACGCCCAGCATACTTTCTATAATGACTATGGACATGCAGCGCATTGCCCATGCAATGAGGGGTATACTCCTCACAGACGTGCATTCATTAATAGACCCTTTAAAAGATGAAATCAAAACCCTCAGAAACGAAAATGTGATGCTGAAGAAGGAGATTGACGATCTCGAAATGTATAGCCGGCGGAGCTGCATACGAATTGCAGGCATTCCCGAAACTGATGATCATCAAGACACAGACGAAGTTGCAAAAATAAAACAGCCAATCGTAATGCAGCAATATATCTCATTGCTATCAATGCGAGGCTTCGCTCGCGACACTCGGCTGTCTCCGTCGGATATAGATTTGCGGAGACAGCAGGGCTGCGTTCAAGATCGAAGCGGCTACGTAGGGCTCGGTAGCGCTACGATCTTGAACGGCATGCTAGGCTAGCCCTGACGTAGCGATAACAAGCGTTAATTCATACAGTGCGTTCAAGATACCTAGATTTCTAGCCTAGCGGCTAGGCTAGCCGCTACGATCTTGAACGCAGCCGACCTCGGGTGTCTGGTGCCAAACGTTTACACGCAAACCAAATCTATTCCTAGATGAGGCCTCGACGGGGAGTTTGGTCTGGTGCTAAAATGTAAGTGTTGAGTGTAAATGCATACGTTGAGGGTTCAAAACATTATCATTATTGGGGGGCCCGGGGGGGGGGGGGTGCATTTCGAACCTTGGTAAACAAAGTCAAAGTATTCTACGCAAAAAAGTTTGTACCCTTAAAAAATTTGAAATATTGTACAATGTAAGTAGAGTGTTAAATATGATTATTGCATAAAACATGTTTACAAATTTCTCTTGGTGAAACAAGTGGGTTTGCGGCCGTTCTTTTGAAGCTTGCGTCAATGTGTTTCTTGTTAAAGTCATATCCGAAAGACAAGTGATTCATTCCGAGCTCTTGGTGAAGGAGAAATCACTACCTATAACGTCTTAGTTTTGACGCGGCCAGGTGCTCAAGCACGGGGCTTGAACGCACGACCTCCCGATCACGAGGCAAGAGCTCTACCACTGAGCCACTGCGACCGGTCCGAATACCAAAAATCTACCTAAACCTTCCGAAATTACACTAAATTATGTCATCAGCTCACGTATCGAATTTTACTAGTAAGATTCTTAGATTGGTTTATACGATTTGAAGAAGTCATCTACTAACATATCGAATTTTTACGTAGAAATATTGGTTACGATTGGAAGAAGTTGTGGCCATAAAAGTGGGTCCGTGAATTTTGCTTTCCTTAGATACGACTTGAGAAATTGGTCACTGTTCTTACCCACCTTTCTTTGGTACATGATGTATACTTACTGTGTGATGTCAGGTCTAGATTTAAACTTTCTGGTAGACTGCATGTCGTAGCGACTCGTTGCATTTTTAGATTTGAATAATGAAGTCCATGCATGATGACGATTTTTAGCCTGGCTTTGCCATAGGCTCTTGTTCATTACAAATAAACAAACAACGAACAGCTCCAAGAAATAAAACCTCCACATACAAATAGTTTTGCGATATTCAATCAACTTAGTGAATCAAATATAATTTCATTTTGCAGAGCTAAAATAAAACGAAACAACACATTTAATAGTTCCATGCTTATCGCATTAGATCTAATCACCAAGTATTGAGTATTTTTGCACACGCTATGCGCATAAATCATCGTCGAACTTACTGAACGAACAAAAATCAAAGTACTGAAATTATCGAAAAGCGCTAAACTCGTTTCTCTATTATTAAATGTCAAGGAAAACACTATAAAAAAGATACATGCAATTCTATTCTGTAAAATGTATACAGATATGGACAGGGAAATTCTGAATCTTCACACGTTCGAAATATAAAACTTGGGGATACTGTAGTAAAAGGGCACTTGGAATCTGCGCTTTTTGTTTTGATACTTATATAGTAAATTAGATAAAAAGCAAGACAAACGAACATGAGCTTATCCTAATCAAAGTACAAAACAAAAGTGAAACACGCCCTGGATAACCAGTGGATAAGTGGGTAAGGAAAGTAGCATCCCGTCACCTGTACATCGCTTTAGTCATGTCTTTATAGGGTAAATGAAGTAATCGTAGACAAAAACAGTGATAAAAGAATGCTTAATAATTCTGTGTGAAACAAGCGCTTTCCGTATCAAATTATATGAGAACATAACACCATATGTAGGTGAGATTGAATGTTCTACAAAGTATGGGAAGTTGACGATGGAAATGCAGAAATCCCCTGTTGTCATACATTTGAGTTTTATCTTGCCGCAGAATAACGAGCAGTTGTATCAAATATCAATAACATTAATTAAGGCCTATATTATCTATCCTGAGCCTTATTAGCTCAATTAATTGAAATAAGCTTACAGGTTATTTACATCAGGCTACTGGGGGGTTGGTTTTTGGGAATTTTATCTGTCTTTATCTGGGGTTACAAAATCTTTTCAAGCATACTACATGTTTGTTGAAATCTTTTAAAAGAGTCAATGTTAAAATTAAGCATATTTCCTTCTTTATTGTGAAGATTACCTTAAATAAACAGTATCTTTATTCTGTTTGTGTTCATGTAATAAAGACTTTGATAAAAACATTTCCTGCAAAATAGATATAATAAATAATATATATAATAAATAATAACTCTCATCTTGAAAACTCTCTTAGTAATGTAATGTAAAGCAGGCTTTCAGTACATTCAGACTTTATTGTTTGTCGGATGTTAATTCTGAACTTTTCGCGTGCAATTGATT
>CAJDSM010043950.1:0-30750 GCA_903981925.1 Ostrea lurida
ACACAGACTTTCCTACAAAAGCGAATACAGACAGGTGCCATGGAGGAGTAAGCATCTTCTGCCGACCGGTCATACCCGCCGTTGACCCTTTAGTCGCAACAAAGTAAACGGGATTTCCCGTCGTCAAATCCAGCACCGAAAAATGACAGTCTAACACAGAGTAGAATGAAATCAGTCCAACCTTATTAGTGATAACCTTGTAATCACTACCAAGTATAATTATTAGCGACCGTAGAATTTGCGAAGTGATGACATTGAAACGAGATTTGTTATAAATATAAAATTGGCGAAGTAACAAAAGATCAATGTAATCATAGTCCAAAACACATACAAATTGAGCGTAGGGCAAACACGACCTTCGACAAAGAGCGAGGCAGGATCATGTGGCCATGGGAGGAGTACCGATCCCTGCTGACCGCGGTCACACCCGCCGTGACCTGATAGTCGAACAAACAGTAAACAGGGTTACCCGTCGGTCAAATCTAGTATGAAAATGACAGTCTAACAAAGGTATGAAACAGAATCAGTCAACATATGACTTAGTGATAATTTGTAATCGCAAACAAGGTTATTATAACGACCGAGGAGAATTTGCGAAAAATGATGACTTTAAAACGAGATTCGTTATAACCCTGCAACATCAACTTGTTTGTTAGTAGTTGGCCACGCTTTAAAAAATTCCTTATAAGCATAGCATGCTCTTGCGTATCGAATCAACTGGGAGACATACACACATAAGCAGGTGATAGTGGGGCTTACCAAATAAGTTCAAAGCAGCTTTGTTGCCTTTCCACCCTAAAGATTTTGGTCATGCTTACAGGTTCAAATACTATTGTAAACAATCTTTTTATGAGATTGATGCACTGTTTGTTAATTTTCACCTTTTTGAAATGATTATGCTTTCATTTTATAATCATGCTTACATATTCAATCGTTTGTAATGTTTCACAGTTGTTATATTTCAAGGCTACTATTGATAAACTTTCTTTGGAAATTACATGTAGCATTGAATAAATAAACAGACAAGGTTTTTGTTTTTTACTGCAGACTTTGGCTGGGATTGCTGCCTGAATTCCATTTTGCATTGACGGATGTAAAGATGTCGTCCACAAATGTCCCAGCTGTCACAGGTGGTGAGGGAAATACAAACCGGATGTAGCGATCCTCCACAGTGCAGGATTTCTATCTCATTTTCATCTCCAGACACGGATGTTACCAATACTCACGGCATGATTCTTTCCTGTTTTTCATGTACATACACGTTTTACTTATCAAAGCTTTTCGTGATTATTTTTTAATGATATTATTTAAAATTTATAGTTCAACATGAATTCAGTCAACTGCATGGGTGTTCGCAGTGATTTATTGGGCAGAAACAAGAATATCATGTAATTCACACACACATTTAACTAGATATCAGAGTGATACTAAATTAATCAAACGTGCCATAATTGAAATCGGAGTGACAAAGTGTTTGTCTAGACATTATGTCATTCTAGATATCACGTGTATACTAGACATAAGTGTCATTTATACTAATCAGAGTGCTATACTTAGAATATATCCTGATATCTGTACTAAATGTCAAATGCTATTAAACTAGACGTCACGGTGCCGATACTAAATACAACAGTGTCATACTAGATATCAGAGTGTCATACTAGATATCAAGAGTGTCAACTAAGATAGGGTCATACTAGATATCTGTCAATAGTAAAGTTCATACTAGATATCAATGTGTCATACTAAGATATCAATGTGTTCATACTAGATATCAGAGTGTCAATACTAGATATCAATGTGCATACATCAGATGTCATACTAAGACATGTGTCTATATCTAGATGTCATCAGATATCGATTGTCATACTAGATATCAATGTGTCAATACAGATATCAAGAGTGTCATACTAGATATCAGTGTATTACTATATATCAATGGGTCATACTAGATATCAAGTTCATACAAGATATCAATGTGGGATTTTTTCAACATGATGATTTTTACTCTGTAGTCTTGCGTGATTTTCTTTCCATTAAAAAAGATACTTATGCAATATTATTATATTGTTTTTTCATATATAACTCAAGCGAGGAGTGTTCCAAAAATAACGTCATTTCACCTTCTTTGCGTGCAAATGTTTACTGAACCACATTGACTCATTAGATTGATCACTGAAACAAAAGGAAGAACTTAACTGACTAGCTACCAGTGTATCATTGCTTTATTAGCGTATTCATTACACTTATACTCAAATATGACTGGAAAAGAGCAAAACATTGGCACTTGAAATTTAAAGTTGGGCCCTACTTGGCGTTAAATCTGTAAGATTGTCATCGTGAGTCTGTGATATTTATGGGAATGATCAAGTTGGTTTCATAAGGTCTTGTTTGTTAGGTGGAATTGCTAAATTTAAAATAGGTTTACAAACACCTCAAAGATGTCTGCTCGCCAAGGTGCCCTGCAACAGTTTACAACCGATATTAGAATAACTCGTAAAAATCCACCAAATCTTACAAGAAAGCACGCCAAGATATAACGTGGGGTAATTGGCTCGGAATGACAAACTTGTCGTTAGGGACGTTTTTGAAAAAAAAAATCTAATACTTAGAAAGCATAATGTGGTGGGTACAGAGTGTACCTCATTTTCTGCGATGAACAAAAGAGGAATTCCGTGTTTTGAAAATTGCAAAGATAAAAAAAACTATATAAAATTGCTTTTCAAAATATACCAAAAAGTATTTTCGATTATTTTATTTAACTGTTGATAAGACTTGGTATACATTTTGAAGCCAACACGTATGAGCTCTTGACTAAATCTGGGCATCAGAAAAATGCAAAAAATGTTCTAGTATTCCTAAAGATTACTGAAACCGTTGAAGAAGGTTTACATTGTTATTTTATTTAACAATATAGGCTATGTCAGTAAATTCATTTGCCAAAGGGCAAACAGTTACCTTCTAGAAACAGCCAACTCATAAGAACAAGTTATATATAATAACGGTTATGAAATATCTCCGACTTTCGCACGTCAATGCGCCTGCACACAAAGCACGCAAACTTGTGACCAAGTATGTAGAGGTGGAAAGATTACTATCCCTTCCACATCAACTGTTTTCTCCAAATTAAACTCCGTGCAAAATTTCTTTCTGTTCCTTAAACAAAATTTCCATCCTACCTGGAAAAAAGATTTATAAACCAAGAAATGCTTTGGTCTGCAATTTATCAGTAAATGTTTTGAGGAGAATGAAAAAAAATTTTTCTGAGTGGATTTGATCGTCAGATGTGTATCCTGGCCAAGGGTGAATACATTGAAGGATAGGTACAAATAAACGATCAAAGCTATATAAATGTGGTGTTGAAAACAAGCCCAAGTGTCATTTTTTTTAACATTCTCGTAGTCTATTATTATTTGCATTTTCTTTATTGATCTGTGACAATATCTATATAACAAACGGATTCTTGAATTGTTTTTATACAATATGTATTTCATTCCATTATGGCGGTACAATATAAATATGGCCGAAGGTCCACATGGTGTTAAACGCAATCACAATCCCTCCCAAAAAGAATACAAAATCTAGTATAAGGGCAACACGAACCTTCACAAAAGCGAAGGCAGGATCAGTGCCATGGTGGGAGTAAGCATCCTGCTGCTTACCGGTCACATCCCGCCGTGAGCCCTTAGACGAAATAAAGTATCGGGATTACCCGTCGGTCTAATTCTAAGTTTTTTCGGAAAATGAACAGTCTAGGCAAAGGGTATGAAACAAAATCATGTCAAACATATGACTTAGTGATACTTTGTAATCCCAAACAAACTTCATTATCAGCGACCGTAGAATTTGCGAAATGATGACTTAAACGAGATTCGTTATAACCTGACCAACATAACTTTTTTGTAAGTAGTTGGGGTCGCTTTAAAAATTCCTCATGACGCATAGCATGCTCTTCGTATCGAATCAAAACTGGGAGATTATACACACCATAAGGCAGGTGATAGGGTACATGTAACATAGAAAGCAAAAGTTGGACGATTGCAAAGTTAAAGCAACACGCTATTCATATAATGTAGTTGTCAGTCTGCCATTTGATCAATTTTAAAGTAAACTAGCAAATATGAAGGCAGAATATTGTAAAGGCAAAGATAACGAACAGTGATCAAATCTCGTAAGTCCTAAATGTAATACAAAAACGAGTTTTATATACATTTAAGATTCTGTAGTGTCCTTTATAAATCCCAGTGAACTTGATACACAAGACATCACAGAGTCTTCCACTGAAATGATCCTTTTGTCATAAATTTGTGATTTGAGTTTGTCATTATCTGTAATGTCTATGTTCAATAAAATAACATATTTGAAAGAACAAAGCATAGTTGCTTCATCATTAGCTTCCCATATTTATGTAGCAACATTCCATCATAACCTGCAAAAGTTGTTTATGTCTCTTAACTTATTCGATACACAAGAGCTTGCACTACGTATGATAACTTTTTTAATCGGTGCAGGCTACTTACAAACAAGCGGATGTTACAAGAGTGTCAACAGTCTCGTTTAAAAATAGAATTTTGCAAATTTTATGCTCGTAAATATAACGATCCAGTTAGCAAATACAACCTGTCGTTGAGCCAAATGTTGCCTGATGTGTTTCATATTGTTAGGTCATTCTTTCTACAATTTGTTTGACTAAGGGTTCTTTTCCTGATCAAGATAGAGGATTCACGATGCATGTATCCGGTCGACAGTGGATACTTACTCCTACTAGGCACCTGTTTGCCCACCTCTTAATTTGTATTCCATGAGATATTGATGTTTTTTTTTATTATGTATTTGTTATTCTGAATTAAGTGTCTAAGTAAGGTATTTATTCTTCCTATGATTTGCTTTCTTCAATCAAAAATTGGTCAAAATAGATCTTCCAGAGTGTTTTAATATACCTTGGGAGCCATTTTCAAGATGTTCTTGTTACTATGCCAAATTCTGAGAGGGTATCAAATATTTCTGTCAAATCTCTGCAAAATAGTGAGGAAAACTATCAGTCATAATTAAGGAGGTATTGATGGTTGCAGATGGCGGCTCTTAAAGTAATGATGCGCCTCAGATAGTGGCTCCCTCTGGATGATGTTTAGTTCGTTTTTCGCGTGTTTGACCGGTGGAAAAGGGCGACATATGGACCAGTAATCCGATACTATATAGGTATGATATGTAGAACATAACGAGAGAATTGCGTGTTAAAAAAGAAATTAATGATCAAACTTATATGATATATATATTTACGTACATTTCGACTGCATTATTGTGTGTTCGAATAGCAAACAACCTTGTAGATCCAATCAAATTCCACGGCTGCGCAATGGGATTGATGAAACATTCGGAAGTGTAAGTAGCGCATTGGAGAGTTGTGAAGGTTTAAAATGTTGAAATTGGTAAATCAAATCTATGTATTGAATCGGTAACTAAAATTTTTTACATTTTATATACATTTCGGATTCTTCGGATGTTAAGTACAGGAAACTTACAAAATGTTTTGTTTACATGACCTTTTCTGATTAACTATTTCCGTCTGTCCATTTAATTCTATATGTCTCTGTAAATTCTTCATTCTTATGATATCAAGAGTCAGTTCGCAAATTCCCGTCGACTGTAGTATTCGTATCAAGCATAATTCGTTTAGAAGGTCTACATGACCCAAAACAATATTGATGTGATCTTCAACTCGACATTTAGATAAATCACCGACATTTTACCTATTAACAGTATTCTTTTTCATTCATATGTCAATTCGATAAAGTCTATGGTTTTTAAATCGAGACAGGATACTTTCCATCTCATGTAAAGGCAAAGATAACGAACAGTGATCAATCTCATGTGTTGCAAGATAAAGATCTCTCCCTGGTCAAAAGTCGTACGGGCCAAGGATAGGTCTAAATTTCGTAGCGCCTCACCAGTGATGGCGGTGTCTCCATATGGGAGAAAAATTATCGATAAAGACGTTATACAATATATTACCAGCCAACAAACTATTAACCAAATAAACAGTTGTCAAGGTAATCAAAGAAAACGAAAGAGTCTTATTCACACTTTTTACAACATTTTTTATAGTCTAAAACGCTATTTGTAGGATTGTCGCTGCGTTCACACTCCTCGTGGTGATTCAGACGTCTTCCTTAGCAGCGTCCACCTCTCCATCGGGATTCATCAAAGACTTCGACAATTACATGCGTGTCTGTCAAAGAATAGGTTGTGAACAAAAGAAAGGTATGCATTTTAATCAACAGCTAAATTTATCTGTGCATTTATTTTAACTTTAGATTTCATGAACGAATTTACTCTATCAGAAGATATATGTTGGCATACAAATTTTCAAAACAAAAATAAATTTCAAAAATATATTTATTTTGCATTTAGTTCTCCCAACAATTACAAAATGGAAAGTAAATCACCAGTATGGTGTGTAACTTGTTGAATACCGTGAGTTTTATTGCAATAAGTTGGACATTTTTTGAATTTGCTAAATGTTGTTGTAGTATATTTACTGATGCTACTTTGAAGATGTCCCCTATTGAAGAAGAATATTTAACAACCTGGATCCAGTTGTACAAAAGTTTGTTAAGTTTAACAGACAGTTAATGTCTAGTTAACGCTATATAGATGTATGAGTTAAGTCTAACTGACAGTTAATGTCTAGTTAACGCTATATATATATATATATATGTATGAGTTAATAAGGAGTTAACTGACAGTTAATGTCTAGTTAACGCTATATAGATGTATGAGTTAATGTGAAGTTAACTGCCAGTTAAAGTGACCTAACCTTCGTGCAACTGGGTCCTGACATTAACAGTGTTATGCTATTAGTATTTCATTGTTCTCCGTTCATTACTCGTGGCGTATAAAGTTTGCTGGTAAGGGCATTTAGGAGACTTTATTGAATATATGGTAATTTCGTGTTTTATTTAATTTTGTTTGACTTGGAATTCATATATTCATTAATATAATTTCCCTCTAATTATGCAGGCTGTTCTCCATCCGGGGGTGTGGTTGGTTTTCACGCTGCTCTGAAGTCCCACCTCAGTAACTTTCCTGTAAATACCATATTAAAGTTTGAGGATGTTCTGCTGAACAAGGGCAATGGATATGACCCCAAAACAGGTGTTTTCACCGCACCTGTGAAAGGTGTCTACTTTTTCGAATGGACCTTCATCACTGCTAAAGGACATACGGTTTACATAGAGGCAGTGGTGAACGGTGTCAGGAAAGCCTCCACGTGCATTAACAAAGAAGCGAGTGAACACACGAGTGCATCAGGACATTTGCTGTATGAACTGAAGGCGGGAGACAAGGTCTGGATCAGAACTTTCTATGTGAAAGCTGGCTATTTGCACTCAGACAAGTATACCTTCTTTTCTGGACACAAATTGTAATTGTGAAAAGTAATTACACTTTACATGGATAAATATATGTATAGTGAATAAAATAAAAAACCAGATATTGCTTAGTTTTCAAATTTTTAGCAGTGCCTTTAGGTCAACATTCAGGTGTATCGAAAACGTTGTATCAATTCAAAATAATCATTTTCATCCACACGTCGATTCGATATCTCCCAATAAACTCAAAATAAAAGACACAACAGTCTTCCACATCTGCATCGCACTAAAGATATTAAATTGAAGATAGCCATTCACGGCAAAAAATGGAAGAAAAAAAAAAACCCTCACCTTTAAGACAAACTGGAGAATTTCAGTTTCTCCATCATCAACTTCACATATTGATGTAGCAACATTCAATCAGCATCTGCATAAGGTGCAGATATCCCTAACTGATTCGATACGCAAGGGGTTGTTCTGCGTATGATCATCTTTTTTTTTAAACAAATCGAGGCAGGTTACTTACAGACTGTTAGAGGCAGCATTTCGCCAATTCTATGGTCGTTAGAACGATCTAATTTCCAATGCAGCCTGCCGATTGGTGACATTATGTCTGACGTGTTTCATACCAATGCTAAGTCCGTTCTTTACACACAGTGTTTGACTACGAATTACTCCGTTTACATTATCACAATACAGGACTCCCGGCGGGCGTGTCATGCTTACTCCTCCTAGGCACCTGATCCGACCTCCAGTATATCCAGGGATCCGTATTTGCCCGATTTTTACTTTGTATTCCGTCTGGTTTGTTATCTTCACTTTTTCAGTCTCAAAGATATTCACCACCGACCCCATAATGAAATGATAGAAACTTTGAATACAAAGGCAACAATTCGTATTATGTCCCTTCGAGAAATTTTCACTCATTGGGACTTACCACATTGATCATCTAGTGATCAGTCATTAAAAAAACTTGCTTTGTTAAACTTCACCGTGATTCTACGCACAAGTTCTCTGAAGTTAATATCAAAACTACATATATGTTGGAGTTCCTCACTGAGAAAATCCTTGACAATCAGGTCTTCCAACCGTCTGTTGAAATTCTCATGGATATGAATTGTGCTCCTTTATTATCTTAACTGGGTTTTTTTTTATTTTCACGAGAACAAAATCTATACCTGCGGTCTTAAATTCAATATTGAGATATATAAAGGACGATTTTATCTATCTATAATAATCCTTTTCATTCATATGTCTATTCTATGTATGTATCTCATTGAGCTTGAAATAGACGTGAGCAAAATAACAACTCAAGCTTATGACAAACGGGGTGATTTCAGCTTCTCCATCGTCAATTTCCCATATATACATAGCAGCATTCCATTACCATCTGTATAATTCTTTGGTGTTTATGTCCCTCATCTGATTCGATACGCAAGTGCTTGTCCTGGTCTGCATAAAATCATTTTTAAATCGAGACAGGCTACTTCCAGCTCAGCTAAGTTAAGGCTTTCCATGAACTATCACAGTGCTGAATATCAATGTACCTCTGTGCGCTCAGCATCATATGACGTCACAATTGAAAAGTATGGCATGACGTACAGGTTCTTACAGTTGTATCGCGGGGGAAATGACATGATATTTCATTAACGTTATTTATTAACGTTATCAAGTGACATAATGCATACATGAAACATTTTCTTGTCAAATAATTATGTATTCGTTCTTTTTTAAACCAGACCACTCTCCATTTTCTTTGTATAGAATGTATGAAGTAGATATTCATATTATAATTTGACCTTGAAATCGCCCCTATATCTCCTCATTCATATCGTCACGGCGTTTTAGGAATATCTAATCTACATAATTTTTACTTGCCAGCTAAAGAAAATGTAAAATTGCAACAATATACAGTGCATGACGATGTTGGAAGTTATATTCGTATTACATTGATATGTCACAACAGTGATGGGAACAACTTCTGACACGGAAGGAAACCCCTTACCGTGTACAATAATTTCCATGCAGTCGAAAATTGATAAGTATGTCGCGTTGTATGCATTTTAAACCACTTTCCTTTTATCGGAGAACTTGCTCCCAACACTTTTCATGTTATGTAAAGGTATATTTATTTCTCAATAGGAAACGGGTTGGCCTGTATTTAGTCGATATCGTTGCCATTTTGCAATTATTAAAATCATTTTAGTTAATGCTAAAATTATTATATCACGTGCAAATAAATAACTGTCTTGATGAAAATGTACGGAATCCTACTATGTATCGATATGAACGTCGAATCACTCTCGGATATTTTTCATTTATTAGCTAAACTATATCTATATTCTTATCAGGTGTGGCCGGTCAACAGGGGATACCTACTCCTCCTTTGATGCCTACCTCTGGTGTGTCCAGGGGTCCGTGTTTGCCCAACTCTTGTTTTTGTATTCTATTTGGGACTTACAAGATTGATCACTGTCATTCAATGACAGTAAGTACGATGTTTCATAATACTTAATGGCATATATTTCACATGAGAAATTTTAACATATAACGTCATATAACGTCACAAAACATTAGAAATTTCTGACGCGTAGGAGTATCTCCCCTGCAAAATTCTTCTCGTTTACTAGTTATTGGATTTGACATTTTAAAAGGCTTTTTCTATAACATTCTTCTATTCTTCTTTGCTTTCCAAACATTTAGAGCTTCACGCATCGCTTATGAGAAATTATTTTTCGAAATTTGTATCACATAGTTTTCCTATGAAGAGGCAAAGATAATGAACTGTGATCAACCTCTTATTAAAAGTCCCAAATAGAATACAAAAATAAACCAGAGGTGGGATCAGTTGTCTAGGAAGAGTAAGCATGTAAAGGCAAAGATAACGAACAGTGATCAATCTCGTAATTACCAAATGTAATACAAAAACAAAAGCTGGGCAAACACAGACCCCTGATCACACCAGAGGCATATAAAGAGAGTGAAAGAATACCGGTCTTTGTAGTCTACCGTCCCATTCTCCAATGCAGACTCGATTAATTGCAAACCTATTGACACTATTTTGGAGGCCATTATTAAAGCCTAAAATTAAAACTTGCTGTGTTGCATGTATTAACAAATGCAATTGATGCTTAATGGTTTAATTCAAATAATGATTGAAAAAAATGCATCAAGTTTGATTTTTGTAAACTGCCAAAATTCAGCATTAAAGTATATTGTCTCCAAATGTACATCACTTTCTGACAAACTAGAAAATCGCACCACTCAAATCCAGTCACAGCCATTTGCATTTTTATTTGTTAATAATAGTTGTCATTTCTTCAATTGCAAATTGCCATCAATATTTGTGATAATTTCATATTTCCCAAATTGTATGTATTTGAACATTTGATTTCTAAAAGTCCATGGCAAGGTTGTATGTCTGGTAAATATTAGTACACCTTTCTGTCAGGGGTTGCAGCAAGCCAGTCGGCATAAGGACTGACCACATGGAAAAACATTGACTGCATTACCCATTATCTGAAATAAAACAGAAATTTATGAATTATTCTTATTTGAGATTGCTACTATCCATTTAAAATCATGAATTGTGAAGTTTGCATGAATATAAATCATATACGGTACCAATTTAGATGCACCAGATGCGCATTTCGACAAATTATGTCTCTTCAGTGATGCTCAAACCGAAATGTTGGAAATCCGAAATATGAAAGTAAAACTTTATGAAAGTGAACGATGTAGTGCCAAAGATTGGGGCCAAATACTTCAAAGGATCAGAGCTATGCCTGAGGGAGATAATCCTTAATTTTGATATAAATTTTCAATTTTACGACTGCAATAAAAATACATATCCGTATTTCAAGCTAGTAACATAGTACATAGCAACTGGGCTATAGAGTCCCTCGGGGACTAACAGTCCACCAGCAGAGGCCTCGACCCAGGGGTCATAATATACGGTACCAATTTAGATGCACCAGATGCGCATTTCGACTAATTATGTCTCTTCAGTGATGCCCAAATGTGTACTACTTAGTATTGATACAGTACACCGAATGAAATTTTAGTCTTTTGTACTGGCGATATATAATTCGCATCCATATAGCTCAAGAGAGAATAAGATGGCAAATTTAAATGTACCTCACCATAGGAATGTGCAGCTATATCTTCACATGTTTTGCCACGCTTCATCGCTGCTTTCTGTACGTGTCTTGTAGACTTGAGACGGTCAGCCAACTTCTCACAATCTGAACAATGATGGACATATTGATTGATTTAAAGCAAATTTAAGTATATACAGGCAAACCACTACCAAATACTACGTATATGCAAATATATAATTTTTTACACCGGACTGGAACGTCCAATCTCTTGAGGTCCGGTTTTGAGTTTTACTATTTTGACATGGAGTTGATTGAAAGTTTGTATAACACAAATTCTAAAACCGCATGGACTATCTCGAGTACTATGCAGGATTGATACTAGAGGGGGAAAAAAATACATGTATCAATAATATTAGTATCAGAAAAATTTCCTTGGTTCTGCAGTTTTGCTTTTTTACAATGAGGTTTTTTGGTCTGACAAAATTTGGTTCGGTCCTGTGTGTTCATTGAGTACACAGGAGTAAATCTCCTGTATGATCCAAAAATATTTCGCATAGGCTGCAAATAATAATTATTATGATAATAAAATCTGTATTTAGACAGGATATCGCAATTAATAATAGAAAGTACTAGACATTGTAGTCCTGTATAAAACATATTTACAGATAGATAAATGCAAGAATAGAAAATGAATAACTAAATTAAAGTGCATAAGATATATACATAAAATATATATACGATATCATATGGAAAAGTATACATTAAATCACTTGCTAGAGCTATAATGTTCCAAATGTAAAGGCAAAGATAACGAACAGTGATCAATCTCGCAAGTCCCAAATAGAATATAAAAACAAGAGATGGGCAAATACGGACCCCTGGACACACCAGAGGTTGTATCAGGTGCCTAGGAGGATTAAGCATACCCTGTTGACCGGTCAAACTAGCCGTGAGCCCATAGTCTTAAGACGATCAGGTAAACGGAACAATCCATAGTCAAATCAGTGTGTGAAGAACGGCTTAACAATGGCTATGAAACACACCAGCAAGCAAATGACTCAATTGTAGGTCATATTAGTAAACTAAATTGTTATAGCGACCATAAGAATTTACGAAATGCTGCCTTTAAACGTGACTATTGAAACCCCTGCAACAACAACTTATCTGTAAGAAGCCTGCATCGATTAAAAATCTTATCATACGCAGACCAAGTCCTTGCGTATCGAATAACTTGAGAGACATACACACCATATGCAGGTGATGATGGAATATGCTACATAAATATGGGAAGTTGACGATGGAGAACTGAAATGATTCCGTTTGTCATAAGTTGAGTGGTTAGTTTGCCGTTAATGTCAATGTTCAAATAATATCCAAGTACGAAGCAGACATGCAGACTAAAAGATGTTTAAGAATCACAGTTTCTGACATTCATTTCTGATATATGTCAAATAATGATATTTTTAATTTTCAATAATTATTCTTGTTTTCAATAAATTAAACTGTGCAATTGTCAACATGGGACAAATGATGACAGACAAGTCTGAAGGATGTGAAAAATAACTGCTCTTCGCTCAGCAATTTTCCCCAGCATCTGAAGCAGTTGTCTTGTATTTTCTTACTTTGTGCCATTTTGAAGTTTTGGACTACAAGCGTGTTTCCTTCTCGATTGCTTCACATTCCATCTCTGTTATTTTGAGGGAATCAAAGACCTTCAGCTGTTGCTCATTAAATACAAAACTGGTAGTGTTTGACATTTAATTTTTGACTGGGAGAGTTGGGAAGGAGTTGTCATCAAGTTCAAAATTTCTGTATTGGACCGTTTCTGCTAATTGCTCAGAGTAGTTCCTTGGAGATTTTTCAAACTGAGAGTCAACTAGTTCTAATCGCTTTCCAACGATTGTAAATAATATATTCTTATCATGATATTCCTCTGTTAATTTGGTGATGTCAATATCCACATTACCAAGAATCAGATTATTCAAAGTGGACTTTGAAACCCCGCAAGTAGTTCTTGTATTCATACCCCAACCAGCTTTGGCGATTTGGTCTTTGCAGTTATAAGCACATATCATCAAACAATATTCTAATGCTTTTTATTAGGGGATTAAACAGTAAATATAAATATATGGGATTAACATCAATCAGTACCATTAAAAAAATCATTCACTGGTTATATTGACAAGAGCTGGTTAGAAGTGCAATGAAAATAATGATTAAGAAAACATTAAATCACCTAGGAACATGCCACATCTGTGGCATTCATGTTTTTGCTACATCTGGAGGAATAATGGAGAGGTCTATTTTCTTGTAGTGGGCAATTAGATACAGGACAGCACTCACATGTCCGCAGTTAGCACTCTGTCCAATAGTGCATGTACAGAAAGAGTGCTCGCAACATTGTAACTTATATTGTTATATGTAAAGAAAAATACTGTAGTGTCAAATCCTTCTGAATGTTCAAAGGTTATTGATTGCATTTTCATTCATTCTCCGTTAAGTGAGACCATTTGGAAAAAAATAAGCCAAAAAATGAAAATCGAGATAAGCTCAATATTTATTTTGTAAATTGAAGTTTCACCATTATATTGTTCAGATCTGAAGTTGCTACCTTTTACGCACAGTGGTTTTTATTATATAAACGATGTAAATTAGGTACCCCATATCCGTTAAAACAGATACGTTACTTGCAACACCAAGGATTGATTCTAATGCAGTAATTTGGCCTTCACCTACATTAAAAACAAATTTGAGAAATTCAAAATATTTTACCAAAGCAAGAGTTTCATGCTCTTGTCAGTAGTATTTCATCTATTATATTTATTTGTACGTTTTTTAAAACCTGGCCTTTAAAAGTTTACAATAAGGTAAATGAAAACCACTACATTCTGTTTCATTGTATAAACAAACACTATCTCATATTTTGTCAGCATTGTCGTTATATCAAAAAGTCTGATACACTGAATGATAAATTGTGCATAAATACAATTTAAAATTATGAAAGATTTTCTCTTTGATCTTAAAGTAACGTATCTGTTAAAAATGTGATTATTTAAATGGCATGTGTTGTAAAGGCAAGTATAGAGATTGACATTAAACACTGGTGACAAATTTTGTAGATTTACTTAGATTTATCAATAAATGACGATAACAATACGATAGAAAGGCATAGCGATCAATGGTTAAAATCATAGTTAAGACTTTTCATGGGTAATTAGTTGTAAACAGATACGTTACCTAACTAGAAATAATATGGTCAGTACTGGGTGAGAAAGTGTGTTTTCGTTGTTTCTAGATACAAACATGATAAACCAACTATCAAGCATTCTACCACACAACATTATGACCAATTCAATATTTTAGCTTTGGTTTTTCCAAACTTCAAAGTTGTAATAAAAATGAACAGATACGTTACTATCAATGCCATGAACTTTGGAGGTGAATGTTGTTGGTTATACTGATAAATTATGGTGAAACGACTTTTTTTTCATTTCGAACCGTTCATTTGTGACTAGATACTATTCAGATTAAACTGTCGTAGCAAAACTTGTAGAGCTTTCACGTGTATATTTATCAAAGGTTAGTTGTAATGAACAGATACGTTACCTGAATTCATGATAAGAGTTAATACCGTGGAGATTGGGGTAATTATTGGTTTGGGAATTCAGAATTAATACAAAATAGGCTATTTAATGTGGCATATGCATACTTTATTCAATATTTGGCTATTTACCTTATTTTTTTACAAGAACAGATATGTTACTTTGCCTAAGCAGATACGTTATGTATATTTACCAACTTTGCAAACGACAGCGTAAAGTTCACGTGTACAATCTGCTTTGAATGGGTATTCTTATGATGAATAGTTTGTCATAAAAATAAAATATATACATGTATCATATTCTGAAAAAAAACCCAACCTAAAATGATCACTAAATACTGAAACAAAATCTAATCCAATTAATTAACTTTGATACGTCGCCGTTCTGCTTAAGAATTGTGAACGCTGATATATAACCGTCAATCATTCATGATATGAGCACAAAAGTCCATGACACGAGCGGAAATCACAAATTCAAAATCTGGCTACGTTTATGTTCATAATAAATGTTTTGTTTAGGACATTTACAGTATGCTTACATGTTTCATATATCTAGGCCTAGAATCCTAAAATGTTAATAGCTAACTTGACCCAGTATGTTACATGTAAATATTGTATGTTGATACCTTTATGTCATGTGGGGCTTCACTTTTCCTCTATGATCTCTAGCATTTTGCTTTGATTAAACATCCAATATCCTCATGGTACACTGTACAAAATAACAAACCAGAAATTAGTATGTTTATCAACGATTTACTTTAATATTTTGGATCCCATTATACTATACACAATAGTTTGCTCAGATTGTGTCAAAACCCTGTAATCCAGTTCGTCACTCTAAACCTTACTTTGTTTTCATAACGTACAAACAATAGTGTAAACAATAGGTTATTAGAATAGTCTTCCTCTGTCCTTTAATTTATATGCTGGATGAACACATTTAGCTTCGTGGCAAATATGAATTAGAACAAACATACTCGGGGGGGGGGGGGGGGGGGGGGGGGGGGGGGGGGGGAGAGGGGGGATAGTGAACTACAACTGTACAAAACAATTCAACAGCGAACTCATTTTATTTTTAGGGTTACGAGAAAAGTTCAACGAATCAGCTGACCGACCAACACGTTTTTGCATATGCTCGTGATACAGACTGTGGTTTATTGATAACGAATTAACTAAATAAATAAATAGGCCTACTGTAGAAAAAAATCCCTCAAATTATCGACGCACTTCCAACCTCATTGTAAACAATCAATGGCCATACTACAACTGGTTACAACACAGTCCAGAGTTAACTTACCGGTAATGAAATGCACGTATCCCTCAATGTAGTACTTGAATCCTTTTGACATTTGTGTTTCCCCCGAACTTCCACCTCGCTTTCTTAAGAAATCTTCCGGATATGAAAATGTTATTGCCTCGCTTACATGTGGGAGGTCTCTGTTCGATCTCGTCGACGCCATCATGATTACCGAGTTTGACTAGTTTGCCTCGTTTTCGAATTTTCATTGATATTCATAAGATAAAATTAAGATCACTCTATAACAAATACATTGCTGTAAGGACCCTCTAAACGCTAAAAAAAATTTAGGTACTGAGAAAATTAAATCACATTAAGGTGTTGATATTAAATTTATCTCAGTAGTTTTTAATTTAGGATATGGGTCATTTACCCCCAGGAAAAATGAAAAGAAATAACCATTGCTTACTTGAATGAAAACAAAACATGCAAATAAAGAGTTCAGTTAACTATCTTTACCTACTGACACGTTACAAATGCTTGAACTGATTGAGAATTTGGTAATACCCAACATGTTACTGTATAATTCAATTTAGATATAAGGGCAGATAACTCTATTTGCTCAAAATTACTTGCTCTTTTGTGTGCAGTGTAGAGAGGATATCTAAAGGAATATGATTTTTCTAAGCAGAATGAATTTCCATAGCCCTGTTCGTTGCTCTGTAGTATTGTATATTGCAATCCATATAATACAAAACGTCGAAGTTAACATTGTGTCAAACATAATCATAATCCAAAAAACATATACAAAATCGAGTGTGGGGCATTTTCTTTAATCAAAACATTTAAAGCACCTTGGGAGCCATTTTCGAGGAGTTCTTGTTACTATGGCAAACAGTAACACAATTGTGAATTTGGTTCCATGTTATGAAACGGTATCACATGTTTACTAGATGTCAAATCTCAGCAAATTCGATAAGGGTACACATCCATCACTATTAAGAAAATGTTTATGGTTACAGATGGCGGCTATTAAGATAATGATGCGCCTCAGACAGTGGCTCCCTCTGGATCATGTGTAGTTTGTGTTGGCGTGCTTGACCGGTGGAAGAAGGGAGACATATGGACGTGTAATTCGATACAATGTAGGTATTATATATGTAGAACATAACGAGAGACTTGCGTGTTAAAAATGAAATGACTAATGAATGGCTTGTCTATAAATTTACGTAACATTTCGACTGCATTATTGTGTGTTCGAATAGCAAACAACCTTGTAGATCCAATCAAATTCCACGGCTGCGCAATGGGATTGATGAAACATTCGGAAGTGTAAGTAGCGCATTGGAGAGTTGTGAAGGTTTAAAATTTTAAGCACTTGTGTGAAATCATATCTACGTATGTATTGAATCGCTAACTAATTAGTGAACATTTTACATTATCTATTTCAGGATTCTTCACATGATGAGTAGATTTCGATATGTTTTATATACAAGTCCTTTCCTGATTAACATAAGTTTGTCTGTCCAACCTGTTATATGTATTTCGTAAAAACGTATTTCTTTTTTCAAAAGTCAAATAATTAGGCCAATTTCATTTCAATCTGTTGTCGTGTTCGCACGAAACAAAATAAGTTGGCCTTCAACTTAATATTTAGATACATGAACATTGTATAACAAATATTCATTTTCATTCATATTTCGATTCAATATAGTCTATAATCCCAGTGAACATTAAAGAAAATACACCACAGACTTCTACATCGTTTATAAATTTACTTGATTGCAATACAGAACAAATACGTTAATACTCAACTCTATGACAAACGGGATGACATCAACTTCTTCATCCTCAATTTCTGATAATTTTATGATCATTTATTTATGGTGTTTATATCTCCCAATGATGCGATACGCAAGATCATGTCCTACGTATGATCTCGTTTTAAACCAAGACAGGCAACTTGTTACGGCAGGTGTTGCAATATTCTTGCTCAAAAGCCGTAGGCGCCGAGCATTAGCAAAGAATGTTACGACTCCATTTTCAAGGGGGACGTTAAATAATGTAAATGTTCAACCTGGGTATCCAAATAAACTGTTGTTAAGAAAATCAAAGAAAACGAAGATTCATTATTCCCCTTTATTCAACTTTGTTATTGTTTAATACAAATACTTTCACAACATTGTTCTTTGTAGGATTGTCGCTGCTTTCACACTCCTCGTGGTGATTCAGACGTCTTCCTTAGCAGCGTCCACCTCTCCATCGGGATTCATCAAAGACTTCGATAATTACATGCGTGTCTGTCAAAGAATGGGTTGTAAGAAAAACAAAGGTACATATATATTATTCAAGTTTGCATTTAATTTAACATTATACGATTTAGTCAATAAATGAACACTTTGTGGAGTTGTGTGCTTGCAAAATAGAAACTAACTGGAATCGTTTCTCTTTTGTTTTTCACACTGTGCATTTCTTTTGTATTTAATCTTTTTAAAATTGTAAATCAAAATGATATCTCAAATATGCTGTGATATCTTTGTAAATTAAGATTCATTCAATTTTAGGCTTTTTGCAGTTAGATTTTTCAAGCTTGCTACATCTTGTGTTTACTAATGCGACTTTACAATTAATTAATTCATCCTCAGTTAAAGAAGACTATCATATTCAACTTATTCGATAAACAATATCTTCTTTTGTATATGATTAGCTGTTGAATCGAGGCAAGCTACTTACAATTACCATACATTTACTGGATTCCGAAATTCCATAAAAATCCTTACAAACAAACTTTAAGATACATCGCTGGTTCCAGTAAGTGCTCTACCAAGCCTCTATCCTTGCTACTAACTAAACTACTAACAGCGGTTCAAGAGTCACTTCAGAGACACTGTTCCACTACATCTTCCATAAGTGGTGTCAATCATATGTGGATTCTCAAAAACTCTAAAGAACTTTAAGAAAACTTCAAGTCACGACATTTTTTCTAAAATTGACTGCATTAAAACATATGATTTCTCAACACTTTATGCAATAATTTCTTGCAAGAAATTAAGATCTAGGATTTTTCAAATGATAGATAATTGCTTTTTGAACAAAACGTCACCCGAAATTACAAGTTTCTGGTCTTGGGGAAACAAGACGCATATTTTGTTAAAAACCACTCTGATTGCCCATAAAAGTACTCTGAAGTAGATATTAAGAGCATCCTTTGGTTTACTGGGTTTCTTAAAGATAATATTTATGTAGTCTTTGGAGATCATGTCTTTCAACAACCTGTTGGTATTCCTGTGGGCACTAATTGTGCCCCCTTATTGGCAGACTTATCTTTTTATTCATACGAAGCAGAATTTGTTCACAATATGTTACGGGATAAAAAAAAAAAAACTTGCTGTGTCCTTCAATCTTAAATATAGATATATAGATGTCTTATCAATTAACAATCATAATTTTCATAATTATGTTAATTTGATATAGCCTGACGAATAAAGGACACCACATGATTTGGCATGTCTGCTTCATATTTGGATATTTTACTGAATATTGACTCTAATGGCAGACTGACAACTACATTATATGATAAGCGTGGTGACTTTAACTTTGCAATCGTCAACTTTCCCTTTCTATGTAGTAATGTACCTCTATCACCTGCTTAGTGTGTGTATGTCTCCCAGTTGATTCGATACGCAAGAGCATGTCATGAGTATGAGGACTTTTTAAAGCTAGGCCAGCTACTAACAAACAATTTGATGTTTCAGGGTTAAACGAATCTCGTTTAAATTCATCATTTCGCAAATTCTATGGTCGCTATAATGACCTTGTTTGTGATTACAATTTATTAGTCATATGGTGACTGATTTGTTTCATACCTTATGTTATACTGTCATTTTCGTACTAGATTTGATGTCGGTAATTCCGTTTACTTTGTTTCAACTATGGGCTCACGGTGGGTGTGACCGTTCGGCAGAGGATGCTTACTCCTCTATGACACCTGATCCTGCCTTCGCTTTTGTTGGATGTCCGTGTTGCCCTAGTACGACTTTGTATATATGTTTTTGGACTATGATTACGTTTAACACATTGTTTACTTAGCCAATTTATATTACAAACAAATTGTTGTAGGGGTTTCAACGATCATGTTTAAAGGGGCATAGACACGTTTTGAGTTAAGTTGTTAAATTCTATATTTCCATTTGTAATGTTTAGAAGGAATTTCTAATAGTCAGCAAAAAATTGAACGTCATTTGTTGAGTTAAAAGTAAGACACAGCACTTTCAATTTTGTTGTTACTAAATGTAAACAAGGCTCCTAGGAAGGGTCAATGTGTGCCCAACCCTCGTTTTGAATTGTTTTGGACTTGCAAAATTGATCTTTGCCTTTTCATTCAAAAACAGATCAATATTCTTAGAACATTGCTCTTAGGATATGTCGAAATGTGCTCGAGGGGGAGTTCAGGAGAGTTATTGACAATTGTGTATTGCATTTAAACTATGCTACTTTCATGTTCATTGACTTCTAATTCTTACGTTTATTGGATTAAGATTTGCGGTCTTGTCATGCAGGATGTGATCAAACTAAGGATATGGTTGCCTTTCATGCTGCTGTCAAGTCCCACCTCTGGAAAGTTCCTGTAAATGCCATAATAAAGTTTGAGGATGTTCTGTTGAATAAAGGCAATGGATATGACCCTAAAACAGGTGTTTTCACTGCACCATCTGACGGTATCTACTTTTTCGAATGGACCTTCCTCACTAATAAAGGGTTTTCAGCTTACATAGAGGCAGTGGTGGATGGTGTCAGGAAAGCCTCCACATGTATTAATGACCAAGGAAGTGAACGCTTGAGTGCGTCAGGACATTTGTTGTATGAACTGAAGAAGGGAAACAAGGTCTGGATCAGGAATTTCTACGTGGTCGCTCCTTTCTTGAATGGAGGAAAGTATACCTTCTTTTCTGGACACAAAATTTAACTTTCCACTGTATATGGATGTAGAGAATGAAATAAAAACCCAGATTGTTCGGTCTCAGATATATTAACACATTCATAGATTTATCACCGATTCCTGTTCAATAAATACATAAACACATACTGAATGAACGATATTTATTGTATTGGCGATCTTAGCCGCGGTGATGATTCAATGGTTGGGGGCTACACAGAGCCGCCCCTCAACAATCAATCAATCAAATGTGACGGCCCCAAGTGGGCGAATTGAGCACTGGGTAAACGCAAGTGCACAAACGTCACAATTCAAATTCAATCAATCAGTCAATCAATCAATAAAATCAATCAATAATTAAGACAATCAATCAATTGTCCAACAAATCAATGTCATCAAATAAAACAATTCAATCAACAATCACTACTGCAAAGTTTCAAGTTCATGCCATGAAGCTGCAGACTAGTGGGTGCACTCCTCCATTTGAGTTGGGGTGCGGCGAAACGCAAAAACCAGAGATTACCGCGACGGAATACCGGCCTGGAACGGCAGACAACCTGAAAATAGAACCAAAAACAAGCAGCAGAACGTTGTCCAGTAAAAAGGGGGTGGGAGGGTGGGATTTTCAAGTTGACACAAAGACATTACAGGGTTTTCCCTGGCACGCAATTGTATCCTGCCACATGGCTTCCAGAATTTTCTAGAAATGATTCGTGACGTATTCCCGTCAAGACTAAGTAAAACAATATCGAACCATGCGGAATGAAACTTTCCGGAATAATAAAATGGGCAACACCCCCCCCCCTCTTTCATAATAACAAAAAGGACAATGAGATAGTTCCGGAGATAAATGCGCATATGCTAGACAAGCTAGAATATGCGATATTATCACCGATTCCTGTTCAATAAATACATAAACACATACTGAATGAACGATATTTATTGTATTGGGCGATCTTGGCCGCGGTGATGATTCAATGGTTGGGGGCTACCACAGAGCCGCCCCCTCAACAATCAATCAATCAAATGTGACGGCCCCAAGTGGGCGAATTGAGCACTGGGTAAACGCAAGTGCACAAACGTCACCAATTCAATAAATCAATCAATTAATAATCAATCAATAATTAAGACAACAATCAATCAATTGTCCAACAAATCAATGTCATCAATAAACAATTCAATCAACAATCACTACTGCAAAGTTTCAAGTTCATGCCATGAAGCTGCAGACTAGTGGGTGCACTCCTCCATTTGAGTTGGGGTGCGGCGAAACGCCACTTGCATGTGCCACATACGCCATTGGAACAGGAGCGTATGTGGAACTGCAACCGCCACCAAGGGAGTGCCCAGTACCGTGGTGACGGCAGCAGTACTCCAACTCAAATGGTCACCGCTAACCCGGATCGCCGCAGAGTGTAAGAAAATCCATTACACCTGCTACCTATAAAACTTAAGTACTCCTGGTAAATTATTCAGGATAAATCATTCCCAGGCTGTGAACAAATGCACACCCCTAGAATGATGCAGTTAAATGGGTTTGGCTTCAAAACTGTGGGTGTTTGAAACATGTATATACGCCTCACCTCTTGAAGCTATGAACCTAATGCCCTCCCTGATAATTGGCTCGGGATGCTCACATCCCTCAACCTGCAAAACTAACGTAGGCAGAAGGGAAGACCACTAATAAACCTGACACCCAGAAAAAGTTGTTATTCAAGTCTGGACTGAAGCCTATACGTAGTGAATACAGGTTGGTGCTGGCCTATATCATTGCCACAATGGAAATCAAATCTGGACTATACTTGCACTCATTATGGTATCTAGAATTGGCACAAACTCCTATAAATCCATGCCCCCATAACTTTGCCATCACATGGACAAATTGGCCATTTTGCATACACGGATTTGATCCGTGGGGGTCCGGGTCAGAATAGCACCCCATCATCCCCTTGCGTGTCGTAAGCGGCGACCAAATGGGGCAGTCATACGAATGAGACTGGAAAAACCCGAGGTCCCGTGTCACAGCAGGCGTGGCACAATAAAGATCCCTCCCCGCTCAAGGACCCGAGCGTCGAGCCTAGGCCCAAATTGTACAGCCCTTCCCGGCAACGGTGACGTCCCGACATAGAGCGAAACACTCCTGAGTGGGACGGAAAACAGCAAATACTCATGAATCGACCATACACGGATTTAACTCTGGATTGGTCCGTTTACCCTATCAAGAAAATGGGCTCACGGCGGGTGTAACCGGTCAACAGGGATACTCGCATCTCGTGGGCGCCCGACCCCAAGTGCACCTAGGGACCAATGTTTGCCCAACTCATGCTTCGTTCTCTATTCGGGACTTACTAGAACGATCACTGTTCGTTATCATGCCTTAAACTAAAATTTAATTAGGTCTGGTCCCCTTGTCCTGGATCTGGCAGCCCTTGCTGTGCTATTTTTAATGGAGGCTCCGACAACCCAGATTATTAATTTCACCTGTGAAAAACTTAATGAATGGTATGTATGCTATATAAATAAATACGCAAAGCTTATGAATGTAATATTAAATAATAACAATCTTGGGATATATAGCCGATTCACGACCGATCCCATTGACCTGGCGCTTGAATAACTTATTAGCAATGCCTTGCTGTGCAAGGGTAGTACATGTAGCTGCCCCAATGCATTAAGAGTGGGTTTGGAATGCCTACAGTCTATCCCACCTAAATTAACCAACCGCGACAGTACTGAAGTAAGCAGGCAACTAGTAAGGGTCAGACGTGGAGTGACAAAATAGTTGCCCCTCTTCATGTGATCAAATCCCAGGTAATTGTAACGGGCTGTAGTGGAGGTTATACCTGACATGCAAGGTACCGACAGTATAGTGCCGATTCCTATTGAACTGTCTTGCATGAAAACTAATAGCAGAATGTACACTTACTGGATTATTTGTATCTTTGTATGAATAAATATGCAATAATTATATGTAATACCCAGTGTGATATGTTAAGAGAAAGGCATGAAAAGCACTGTATTTGCCTATTTGGTGTATGCTTACGAGAATTGTAATAGTCTATACTACAATAAAATAGCTGCCTTGATGAGGCTATGAGTAGCTGAGGGTTGTGTTGTGCTGTATGCTGCTAGGCGCCAGCTGGCTGAAGGAGACCCACTGGTTGTAAGCTAATCCATAGAAACAGGATTATTGTTTTCCCATGAATATGTTGTGCTTTGAACTGAAGTGGTCCAACAGACCACATAAACCGATGTGAGTTAGATGACTGTTAAAAATGTGTACGAAGGCCATATTGCACACATGAAATATATGCTAGCCATGCCTCCTACAACCCCCTAGAAATATATCTAGCACAATGGGTACAAGTTCTAAAAATGTATTGAGGTGTTTAAAATGAAAGTGAAGACCCAATTTTGTGGCCACTGAAGGTAGATCCATTGACCATGAAAATAACACTCGCAACCTAAGCTAAATCCACCAGCACCGTACATGAATCCACTCACTAACAGAAAAAATACACAACATTAAGCCCCTTCTTAAACTTGACTAGGTATTGATGTCTTAACGCATTGTGTGATGGCTTAGGACCAACCGTGATGTTTGTAACATCTACGAATGAACGCCCGCTGCCAGAACTAGCTTGTAAAAAACATTTAGCTTGCCCACCAGGCTCTAAAGATCAGATCAGAAGTTCCTTGACCTAAATTTCCCAAGGTATCATAATGCAAATATTGATTAGTGTCAATGTAAATGAGGATATGTATGCTAGATGTGTAGGAATGAACAGATTGTCATGGTTGAAAGATCTACATCACCACCCACAATTACATTAGTCTGAATGTATGCATAAGGAGATCACAATTGCTGCTATCCACATGGCTGGAAATTAAAATGCCAAGTAATGAAACATGTCAATCAGATGTTTGCCACTGACTAGCCACCCGAAAATGATAACTTTCAAAATTTGATGCATGAAATAGCACAACCAAGATGTACAGTGACAGTTCTCCGTCAGTGTCAATACAAAAACCAATTCATACATGTATGCAAGCCAAGATCATTGCGAAGTTAATCAGAATCTGCAGGAAAATAACACAACAACATCAAAGCAGTGTAAATGTAAAAACTGTTACATGTATTAAATGGAAGTTAGAATCAGCAGGGTTTACCAGCACTAACAGAATGAATTGATTTAGTTACTACGTTATGATCCCCGCCTGCCCAAAGTTTTAATTGTGTGTTGTTTGGGTCCCCCCCGCGCTTGACCCCACTTCCCACGGTAGATTGACTAGGTGGATGAATACGTACACGAATTTAGCAAGACCAATTGTAGTTAATAAACAAAGCCTTAAGGTGCTATGTTGCCAAATGTACAGAAGTGCTAGCCTAATGACCCTGTGACTTTCATGCCCCCCCCCTTTTTTAGTGAATTGTGAATGTAAATCATGAAAGCAGCCAAACCTATATGCATGTAACAATAGTATATGTAAATGCATCCGTCCAGGGCTAAATGCTAGTGGTTTTGTTTCAGTTTGGTAAGTTTTAAGTATGCAACCATTTGGTAAATTTGCTCCACGAGTGGAATTGACGATGTATCTGAGCATTAGTTGCGACAAACCAGCAACGTAGCTATGGGCTATTGCATAGAATGAACACAAGTTTATGAAACGATATGTCAACATAGGGGCCATATTGAATTGATGATCAATGTGCATCGTTTGTGGGGCCCCGAGAAATATAATTATTTTTTTTGCCAGTTGTTGCGAAATGAGTATTTACTGTTACTTCCGCTCGAGAAATTGGTTATTAGCTATGGATTCGAGAACCTTCAAAGCACGGGATGCATCGCGCAGCTGTCGGAAGTCAGTGAAAGCTGTGGGAGGTAGGTTCCTCCCATGGATATCCTGGATGAAGGTCTTAGAGAGAATAGTATCATGGTCCGCTGTTTCCAGTTAACCGACGGTTTGTTCCTCATAGTCGGTTTTGTGCGGTGGGAACTGTTGTCGAGGTGTGAAAGCCACGCCCTCCCCCCTTCTTCAACAGAGTCGTCGTTCGTGCATTGATAACGTAAAATGCTAGTCCCGTAATATTCTTAGCACCAATGACCAAAGCCTTAAAGCCCATTTAGTTAATCCAGGTAACATATAAACAATTGTTCAAGTTGACAACAAAACATTACAGGGGTTTTCCCTGGCACGCAATTGTATCCTGCCATAGCATGGGGCTCTCAGAATTTCTAGAAATGATTCTGAGTATTGCCCGTCGACTAAGTAAAACATATCGAACCGATGCGGTCGGAAACTTTCCGGAATTAATTAAATTGGGGCCAAACCCCCCCCCTCTTTCCTAATAACAACAAAAAAGGAACATGGCGAACATTACCGAATAATTGCGCAATTATTGCTAGACAAGCTAGAATATGCGTAAATATGATGTATTTTTGAAAAGAACCATATCTTTCATCAATCGTCCACGGTAATTTATGAACTACGATAAGAACTACTGTGTTGTTTTGTGTCCAGTTTCGTAAATTTTTCCATCATATGAGACGTTTACCCGAAACTGTATGTGGTATCATAAATGGTTCAGTTAACAACTTGTGTTTAGTTACGTACATCAATAATCCAAAAAAAATAATTACAAAATCCGATGTGATAGAGCAACACGGGGACTCGAGAAAGCGAAGGCTAGTAATCAGGTGCCATGAAGGCAGTAAGCATCCCTCCTGATCGGTCATACCCGTCGTAGCCTCAGTTGAAAGTCAAAGTAAACCGGATTACCCGACGTTAAATCTAGCAGGCAATAATAGCGTTAAGAAAGGTACGTAGCAAATCAGTCAACATATGATTAGTGATAAGAAACAGGGCGCACACAGGTAATACCAATCCCCCGCTTGCTATACCTGGACTTTTTAAAAAGGGACGACAAGCTGAAATCAACGAAAGATGAACCCAAGTTTGTATGTATCACGTCAGTCACTAAAGTTCTATCCTTACATGAGCGGTGTTGTGATGACAAGTATTCGAGGATACTATATGAGGTTTTGTCATTCAACGTCTCCGTGATATGAAATATAATTCTTGTTTTGCGTTTATTCATAGCCCTATTTTCGACTTGCATGTACATCTGATGAAAACAAATTCTAACAAAATCATTGACCGCCGCCTTTGTAATATGAAAAAAAAATATGAAAGTTATATTGTTAGATAAAATAAAATTTAAAAAAGGGAATTTTGCAGGATTTCGAAACAACGTCCCTCAGATCAGTACACAACAAAAAAATCATACAACCGCTAACCACTTCGCTACCGTGATTTTTTATTCAGTATGATACCAGTATTCTTGAGGTTCTAAATTTGACTTCATAAAAGCAAAAAAATGCCTAAAGTTTTTCTTAAAAGTACGTGTTTTTTGTATATTCATGGGTCACGTCTCCATCTATTTTTAAAATCTGAAAGAATAGGATATACAGGAGGTTACTCTATCATTTTAAACCTTTCTTTAAAATTGGAGCTGACCCACTCATATTCCAAAACTCATGATGTAAATGGATATTTTACACCTATTTTTCATCAAAACTGCGTATGAGTATTTTAACACCCATTATAAATCAACCTCAATAATTTAGTATAAGAACTAATTCTGGTGAGTTGAAGATCACCGACTACTCATTTTTCATATAGAACCGAAATTCTTTGTCATTTTGAATTTAGTATCCTGTGTCTCAGAGCGGGGGATTGCTCCCTTGGTTGCGCCCAGATTCTTTGTAATCGCAAATATGGTCATTATTACGATCGTAGAATTTGCGAAATGATGACTTTAAACGAGATTCGTTATAACCCTGCAACATTACCTTTTTTTATTAGTATTGTATGATGATGTATATGATGCTCACGAGCATGCCCTATCTGTGATCAATTTTAAACTGAAGCAGGCTACTTACAAATGATTTAAGATTTTTATATTACTGGGATTTCAGCATTTTATTTAAAGTCAACATTTCACAAATTATACGGTACCTATAATGAACTTATTTGCATAAACAGCTGCCATAATTGTACTCCCAGCATATCCCCTATGGCCATAATTTTGAACGATTTTGAATGTTTAGATCGGTTTTGTCTTTTTTGGTCCGTGGTTTTTAATGAATACACCCTATCTCGTCAACGTGCTAATCATACCCCATTGTAAAGGGACATATATCCTTAAAAGAGCATATACGGCCGAACAGACAAACAACAGACGGGTGGCCAGAAATCTTCATTGGACTATCAGCTCAGTTGAACTAAAACGATAATGAATGAATCGAAAAAGAGACCCAATGGCCTTAATGGTCACCTGAATGGAAATAAAGTAATATTTATAAAACCGCTAAGAAAATGCATAGTAATGTAACAGATTTTCCCTTCGAATAACAGGAACATCTACTAATATTTGTGTACTTGACAAGACAATGTTTATCTAGTAAACCAGCGAATTGTCTACGGAGAAACAACCTATAACAACAATCTTTAGCAATAATAAAACACGAATATTATACTGATACACAACTAAAAACCAATTATATTATTACATGGGTGATCTATATTAATTATCATCATTCCAGAAGGACAAAAATTCCTATATCTGATAGTCAAAAATGTCAGAATTATTCAAAATTAACTATCTCCTTGAAAGACTGAACAAAGACTGACTGCAAAGAAAAAAAATCCTAAAGGGAAAAATTAGCAATTTAAAGCACCAATGAAATGAAAAGAATCATGCGACATTTGGACAGAATATGCACTCTAGGCTATTACACTGGCCATGGATATTAACCAACTGTTATCGTAATGTGGAGGAAGTCAGGTCATATCCAAATAACATCCAATACTGTTTCAATTTATTAATTTATTTACGCAAGTAATATAGAAATAGAAAAAAGAGAACATTTACAATTACTCAAATGTGCTCACTCCTATACCTAATTTCATTCAATTTAAACTAAAAAAAGAACTGTTTTATCTATCAATTTCCAATCAGAATAAGAACTTGACCGCGGTGATGGTTTGGAGCTACCACAGAGCCGCCCCCTCAACAATCAATCAATCAAATGTGACGGCCCAAAGTTGGCGAATTGAGCACTGGGTAAATGCAAGTGAACAAACGTCACCAATACAAATTCAATCAATCAATCAGTTAATCAATCAATCAATAAAATCAACCAATCAATAATTAAGACAATCAATCAATCAATTGTCCAACAATTCAATGCCATCAACAAAACCATTCAATCAACAATCACTACTGCATAGTTTTAATTTCATGCCATGAAGCTGCAGACTAGTGGGTGCACTCCTCCATTTGAGTTGGGGTGCGGCGAAACGCCACTTGCATGTGCCACATACGCCCATGAAACAGGAGTGCATCTGGAACTGAAACCGCCACTAAGGGAGTGCCCAGTACCGTGGTGACGGCAGCAGTACTCCAACTCAAATGGTCACCGCTAAACAGACTGCCGCAGATAGAAGCAAGTCTAAGAAAATGCATTATACCGGCCACCTATGAAGCTCTCCAGTGCTCCTTGTAAATTATTCAGGAATAAATCATTCCCCGGCTGTGACAATTGCACACCCTCAGAATGATACAGTTAAATGGGTTTGGCTTCAAACTATGGGTGTTTGGTATACGACCCACCTCTTGAAGCCATGAACCAAATGACCTATCTGATCATTATTGCTTGGGCGCTCTCCATCGCCTTTACCTGCAAAGAGTAACACCAACTAACTTAAGCAGAAGGGAAGACCACACTAACCCCACACCCAGAAAAAGTTTAGTTATTTCGAGTATCGGTGACTAAAGAAGCCTAACTAATGAATACAGATTGGTGTGGCCTATCTTACTTGCACCACAATGAACAATCACATCTGGATTCTACTTGCACTCATCCTGGTATCTTGAGTTTTGGCACAAACTCATACAAACCCATGCTCTCATAACCTTGCCATCACATGGACATTTGTAGCCGTTTTTTATACACTGATTCGACTACGGATTGCTCTGTTTACCCGATCAAGACAATGGGCTCACAGTGGGTGTAACTGGTCAACAGGGGATACTCACACCTCCTAGACACCCTGTCCCCACTGCACCCAGGGGTCAATATTTGCCCAACTCTTGTCTCTGTCCTCTATCCGGGACTTACGAGATCGATCACGTTCGTTATCATGGCATAAATTACATTGAGGTCTGGTCCCCCTGTCCTGGATCTGGCAGGCACTGCTGTCCTCTTTATGATAAAGGATCTGACAACCCAGATATTAATTTGATCTATGAAAAACTTAATGAATGTTAGGTATGCTATGTATAAAGTGCATATAATAACTTGCGTTACTCAATTTGTCAAAATACAGCTATATACAGTCCCTGAAACGTTCTTCTTTTCCATTTGAATGGTGAGTGAACGATAAACGCGTGGTAAGCGAACGGTGAGTGCACATAGAGCATACGGTGAGTGTACGCAAAA